>VZTR01032169.1:499002-556921 GCA_013400775.1 Chaetops frenatus
CCCTGCCGGGCCCAGCTGCGGCCGTGATTGACGCCGGGACGGCGCCGGGCCCGGGCCGGCCGCGCCGCGCAGCGCCCCGGAGGGACGGCGGCGGTGTCGGTAAGTTTAATTTCTTTCTGTTTCATCCTCTCCTGCGGCCGGTGGTGGGAGGGGGAAGGAGGGGAGTTGCTCCTGCCTCGGTTTGTTTGGAATTAAGTCTCTTTGTGTGCCTTTCTTGACAGTTTTCGGCCGCTGTTCCGCCCGCAAAAGCCGAAGGGTTGTTAAGTTTTTAACACTCGGTTTCGGTGAAGTTTCCTCAGGACGTCGCGTCAGCTTGTTTGTGCTGCTGAAATAATGTAGCGGAAATGATAGCCGAGCCCAACGCAGCCGGTAACCTCCCCAGCCAAAAGTAAGACCTGGCACAGGTTGCCTGTAAAATACACTGGTAAATTAGGATGCTGTCCCTTGGGTTTGTGCCGTGCAGGTACTGCGGCAGTCTACAGTGTGTCATCTTGGGTGGAAAGGGGAAAAAAAGGGATTTGCTATGCATTGTGCTTTGTTACTAATATCTTCGTTTTATTTCCTTTTATGTACTGTTTAGCATCTTCTTAATGCAGTGTTTTATGTTGTTTGACAGGGAACTTGGCTTTGCAAGCTTTTCTGTGCCTTATTTACCACAGTGCAAATGAACCTACCTTAAAAAAAAAAAAGGTAGATTCCCTGTCAGTGGATGTGTTCGCTTCCGTGGAAAATTTGGGGATGCTGAAGGGGAAGAGTGCTAAGTAATCTGTAGGCTCCCTGTAGGCATTGACGGGGGCGTTGCTTCTAAATATTTTGTGTTGCTTTTATCAGGGATCCATCATGTCTTCTCCTCTTTATAATGTATTTTTCAGTCATCTGTTGAGATGATCTAAGGTATTCATGTAATTGTTTACACAATGATAGTTAGAAGTTCTACTAGAATAAATATAAATAAATAAAAGGTAGGGTTAAAACATTTGGGCATATCTTGTTTGGTTTCAAAGAGTGAAACTTCTCAGATGTCCAGTATTGTGTGCTTTGAACTCATTGCAGCCCAGTCTTTGCTGATTGTGTCACGTCCTGGGCACTTGTGCTCCATGTATTTTGCTTCACTGTGCTGTAATGAAAGCTGAGAGAGTTGTAGTCCCTGATGACATGTGTAGCTTTCCATATGTCCTTTCCAGTGTGTTTCATCTGAAACCAGCCTTTTAGCTTCAGAAGTGTTAGGCAGGCACATGGCAGTTGCTTAGTGGAGCTTCTTATGTTGCTTCTAAAAGATGAACAAGTTGCTTTGAAGTTTATGATTTTAAAAATCTACAGGTTGGATTCTTTCAGTAGCATAGATTAATTGTTTCTTTTACAAAGTGAAAGAAATATATTGCCTCCTTGGTAAAGAGGTAATTTTCTTTACAGGTGTGAGTCACCAAATCTATTCTAAATGTTTATTAAGATAAGAAAACTGAATTCAGAGTAGTAGTATTGTGTCTGAGGATTAGATGTGGGACTTGGCTTCCTTCGTACTTCAACTGTTTTATCTTATCAGTAATATTGCAAGTGCTAGTGAAAGGACCGTATTGTGGTAGGAACACAAGCTAAAAATGAGTCTCTCAGCCATATGTAACAGGCTACAAAGGTGGAAATAGAAATGGCATTCTGTTTATGCTTTCTTGCTGGTTGCTGATGGAAGCAAGTTAAATGGCTAGAAGCTGTTTCCTCCAGTGCATGAGGCAGTGAAAGTATGCGTGCAGAAGTGCTCAACATGGTGTAGAATAACAAGAGGAGGAAAAAAAACACCCAGCTAATCCAAAACTTGTCAAACCTACATTGCACTTCTATAGATGAAAAGATGTTAATTGGAGTTATGTATAGGGATTGTTGCAGAAGTGACCCCTGTGCCTTCCCCAGCAAGGTACAGTAGTTCCTATTTTTCCCAAGAAGATATGAGGATGTCTTAATTCTTTTAACAGTTTCTTCAATGGAAATATAGTTGTGCAAATAAAAGTTCCATTTAAATATCCCATTTAATTGCTCAGTGGTTTTATGGGGTTCAGTTTCTAGGTGCTGGTCTAGTTCTTGCAAATGTTTGTACCTGCCTTAGGAATAGCCTTGCTGGAAACATCAGTATTAAAAGCTACAAAAAGAAGAGAAAGGAGAAACATGAATATGAGTAGCATCTGGATTTAAGAACAACTCTACTTTTGTGTAAGTTGCCTGTTGTTGCCCAGTGCTTCCTGAGGCATAGCTATGTGCTGTGATGCACTGATAACCAAAACAGTTCAGAAACTAAATGGCTTTTTAATATTAGTATTTAGTGCTTAATAAAATTTGTTGAGTGTTTAAGACAGATGTTTAGTTGAATGTGTGGCAGTTAGTCTGACACATTTTACCCCAGATATGTTTTCTTTGACGTTGGTAGCCCGACGTGAGGGAACTATAGATCTGTGGTCTTCCCACTCTTGCAGGTTTTGCTGGGCTTTGGTAATGTGCTTTTCCATATGCCAGGCATTTCCTTACTTTGTTGGGCCCCTTTTTCTACAAGTACTTTTTGTCTGGCATAAGAGACTGAACAGCTAGCAGAAAGACAGTAGATACTGCCCAGAGTGCTGTCCTTCAGGGTGTTCTTGGGAAAGAGAGGTGTGAATTAAACCTTGAAAGAAGTATGTTCTAGACAGGGATTTTAAAAGCAGTATGTGATCAGACAAGTCCTTGATGGAACTGTCCTGAGGCAGTTCTGATTTTTGAATTATTTAAATGTTTTAGAACAACTTGGACTGAAATATAGTTGCTATAATCAAATGTAGTCCATTTATCTTCATTTTGGGATGGAGCAACTTGCTAAATAGTACTTGTAAACAATTCAGAAAAGGTTTTGAAGGTGTGTTGAATGTTACATTGAGATACAATGCAGAAACTGGTAACGCACTGTTACTATGGTGTGGGCTGGCACCCGAGTTGTAGTTCCAGTGAAACAATGCAAGTACGAACCTGCTAGTCTGGCTCCACAGTGGTGCATTCTGCTTTGAAATGAAGAGTGAAAGGATTTAATCACAGAGGAGTAACAGCTCCTTGACAAACATGTTTGGATTCTATTTGGTTTTGTGGTCTGTAGAAAAATCTGGGAAGAGCAAACTGGCATTGGAAAAGCAATACGTATTGCTGTCCCTTGCTATTTGTTCTTTTCAGCTAGGAAGTCTCTGGTGGTATTTGGGATACTTAATCTCTGTGGCCCTCAATTTTAAATCAAAGAAGACATTTGAAAACTTTTGAGAATGATTGCTTATAGAATGCTGACTCAGCTGGGAACTATAGGTTATCCGATACACATGCAGAAGTTCAGACAGCTGATATAAAGATTTCATTCTGAAATATTTTCTTTGCTTCCATCTAGCAAACACTGTGGCACATTTTGCACTTTTCTGTAACAAGTAATTAATGGAATTTAATTTTCATGGGGCATTTCTCTGTAGGGAAGGTAAGCATTTGCATAATTATATTTAGAAATTTTATCTGTTTTTGTGCAATTTTATATAGAATTTTTATAGGAGTCTTTGGAAGCCTTGTTCTACATCACTTCTTGAAGTGTCTCAATAGGTCAAAAAAGTAAACAGAGACATGTTTAAATAAAACCTGTCTTCTCTTACCAGCAAAATAACATCAGGACTTTGGTCCTGCAGTTGATGCTATTCAGTCTCAGAATTTGCTTTGCAAAACAATATTGGGAAGAATAATGATAAAAATGCTCATCTGGCATTGATAAATCTTGGTGGAGTTGAGCTGGCTCTGCATCCATAGAACAGTTAGTTCTCCATCTGTGTTTGCCAACACTGGATACTGGAGAGTTGACTGTATCTGATAGTGTATCACACTGGTTTTTTGTTTGTAAAGTGGTCATGTGTGTTAGTACACTCTCTTGTTGCAGTAGTATCACTAAAATAAAAATAATTGTACACTCTCATATTTACTTTCTTTTTGTGCCTTCCTGTAGTACAAGTCAACTGGCTTCATGTCCTGGCCACTGTAGTTTAAAGGAGGCCATTGCAGCTAGCTTCCAGTACTGGACCTGCTGCACAAGTGGGATCCAGCTCGTCTACTCAAACATGACCTTTGGCAAAGCACATTGTTAGCATTGGGAATGGTGAAAAATGGCATGGTTTCATTGCAGATAAATGTATGGCTTCAGATTTCCTAGAAGGTGCATCTTTCTTTATAAAATTATTCCTCCATGATATTAACAATGACCTGAAAATTGCATAATTTTCAGTTTTTTAATGTGTCTTTTTTCTTCAGCATGTTTCATAAACAAAGTAAGCCAATTTCTTCCTCTCATTTTAAAGTGTAGACCCATCAAATGTTACTGCCTTGTTTAGCTTAGGGCACCCACAGAATGAATGCATACTTGTGTTATTGGTTCATGCTGCAAAGCTGTTAAGTCAACAAAGGCTGCAGTAAGTCAACATCAGCTTTCTGTTTCATTTACTTACTTTATACTTCCTTGATACCTTTGATAGCTTTGCTGGTTTTTTAATTATCTGCATATCTTACAGGAAAGCCAATAGTTTGAAAAAGGCCCCAAATTTCTGTGGTACTTTTGAAGTTAGCTGTTTGGTTATAGTGACAAAATGTCACCACTTCCAAACAATGAATTAAAAATACTAAAATACATGTATTTGCTTTTATTTTCTTCTGGTTTTGTCCTGAATTGTGTAGTTCTGTGTGCTCACTGCTAACCCCTTCAACATGTTTGTTACACCTTAGAGAGAATGGTGTTCATGATGAGACTGTGCCTGAGTCTGCTGTGCAGAATGGCAGCTGTGTGAGAAAAAGGAGCCTGAAAACACCAGTAAGTCAATTTTGAAGCTTTTAAAAGTTTTAATTCTGTTAAATTGTGGAGTTTGTGTCTCATTCAGTCTGTTGTGTGGTGTGTTTTCTCACATACTTTGTTTACTTGACTTGTTTCAGAGAGAGAAGCGGAAGGCCCGAGAACAGTGTGAAAACATAAGGAGAAATTCTACGGGTAGCAGAAGAGTGAGCCAGCTGCAGAATGGTGAAGTGGTTGAAGCAGTCACCTTGTTTGAAGTGGTTAGCATGGGGAAGCAGGCCATGCAGGTATTCCTAGCACTGAGTTCTGAAAACACGTGGTGGAGGGAAGATGAATAAACAGTGGTCATTTCTATTATTTGTACTGCGGAACACTTAAATTTTGGCTTAGGTGGGGAAGAAACATGTTTGATTGGAAAACTACTGTGAGCATGGCTCTTGGAAAGAACATCTTGTAACTTCAAGAAATTAATGAAAGGGTCAGATATTTAAAAAGAGGAAGGAAAATATACCTAAACCAGTCTAAAGCAATGTCTGAACATACAGAAAGATAATTATTTAATAAAATGTGGAAGAGGTTCATCAATAGCAAATTTTAGTTGTCCAGAATTCCAAAAAGTCAGGTTTTTCTTTTTTTTCCCTTTTTAATCCCCTGTGCTTGCCTTGTAGTATTACTCTTTTTCCTTCATTCCAAGGCAGTTTGCCAGCAGCTTGCATAATAGCCAGGTTCCCTGTTCATCTGTATAGTTAGCAACTTTCTTCAATGTGAGGAAGCCCACCTCCCCATGTTCTGTGAGCACATATATATACTATCTTTGTATATGTGTATGAAAATTTGGAGCTCCTAATATTTTTATGTAGAGTTATAGATATGTCTCTAGTGTGTAGTGTCTGTAAGCAAAGTGTGTGGTGCACACATGCATGGAAAGTACATTTATATTTTGGATGGGAGACCTTCATTTTTCCAAGATATTTGTGTGGATGGCTTTTGCCATGCTACAGGTGTAGTAACTTCAGTAGAGCTTCCTGATAAGGTTGGCTTCTGCTGTGCCAACCATCATGGGAAGGTCTTGGAAAGGCAGCAGAGATTGAGTTCTGTTGATGCTAGAATTTATTAGACTTGTGGCCTAATAAATAGGCTAACAGACTTGTGGATTGAAGCCTGGATGGCTTGTCCCAGGAGACCCGTGTCACTTACAGACTGTAGGCTGTACTGCCCTAGAAATGAAATTTGGAGTTGTTTTTTTGGCTTATGTGTGGTATGTGAACTGTTTCAAACCTACTGCACAAATCAAGTACTAGAGAAAGAGAGAACTTCCAGAGTAAATTGCTAGTATAGTTTAATACTAATTATTAGATGGTGAAGATGCTAAATGTGTGTGTGATTTTTTTGTTTTGTTTATTTGTTTGTCTTTAAATTAAATTGTTACCTCAGTGCTATCAGGAACTCAGGAGGACAACTTCTTATTTTTTTTTTAATATTACATTTATTAAAACTGTGGTGATTTTCCCTGTTGAAGCAAAGCATCATTATCTCATCATTGAAGAAAGGCAACATTGTCTAAAGCACTTTAAGACTTGAAAGAGTCTTTTAGAACTATTAGAAATGGAAGAGAATTGCTTGGAGTTCATTCTCAGTTTTGTAATTTAATGGAGACAGAACAGTGTTAGTTTTTGTCTTTATTGTGGGTACCCTCAGTGGAGTGCTGCAAACTGTGTTCATCTCCTGACTAATGAGCTTCTTTAATCCGTTCTAGTCAGTAGTAGTTGACTGGGTTGAAGCTTATAAACAAGACAGGAATGTGGCACTTCTGGATCTCATCAACTTCTTCATTCAGTGCTCAGGCTGTCAAGGTAATTTACTCTCTTCATAGCCCTTTCCACTGTCTGTGTGTGAGAGTAGTCTGAAGTGTGCTTTCTGAAATGGAATTTTTCTCTCCAGTAAATCATGTACTTATAATCTGTACTGTTTGTTAAGATGATCTCCAGATGGGCAGGCAAAATAGAAAAGAATGCTGCTGGTTAAATTCTTTGTGCTTGCAGCATTCCAGCTCTGAGAGTTGTATTTGAGCAAGGTTTGCAGGGTCAGGTTTCTGAAGTGGCACATCACATTGCTTTGCAGAATCCCCACATAGGGACAGTGGTTTTGATGAGTGTTCTAATTAAAATCCAGTGTTTCAGTGCCATTTGTTTTGTATTTCCTAGTATCTTTTGTTTTGCTAGTATCTTTGTTTGAAAATAAGCAGCTAGCCAATTCAGCTCTCTGCTTTGGTGGCTAGAAAAGCAATGTCTTGCCTCATTGCAGTTGCTTTTACTAGAGGGTTGTGAAGCTCCCTCTTTCATAACAAGCATTGAGGCACTGACTTCTGGGGACAGTCTGCTAGTAAAATGCTTCAGGATAGCAAGGAAGAGTTTTAAGAAGACTGTCCTGTTAGTTTGAAACTTCTGAGTGTATTTAAGTAGCTAGAAACGTACCTTTTACACTTCATTTTTTTTTCTAGGTCTTTGACTAATAATGCCTTGTCTTATGGGAAATGCTTTGGGGTTTTTTATTAGCAGTAGAAAAAATTTTAGTCAATCCTTGAAGTAAATGAATGAACAGAGAAAACAGCCTTTCCAGACTGCACAGAGCAGACTTCTCTAGTGGGAATTTCAGTTTTGGTTCATCAGTACTTTTTCCTATCAATTAATTTATGTGTCTCTTTATATATATGTTGCCTGTACCAGTGTACGCACATGAAACAGAATTCCCCTTTCTTCGGTGTTTCTAAATTTATTGAAGTTCTTACTATGGTTTGGACTTGATTAATGTTGTAGAGTTATCAGTAATTCTTCTTTTTAAAACACTACTTTTTCAGGCATGGTAACAGCAGAGATGTTTCAAAGTTTGTACAAGAAGGATGTCATGCAAAAAATGACAGAGACCTTTGATAAGGTAGGTACAGCTTTGATTTTGCATGTCTTTTTTATATAAACAATAAGCTCTACCTTAATAGCCAATCTGGATGGAATTCCTGTTGCTTATCAGGAGCTCTGTATCACGCCATTATTTTAAGAAAATAAACCTGTTTTTTTGCAAGAGAAATTTGGTATTGCAATGACCCATTTTAGCAGCAGCAGAATATGTTTTTTTTAAGTGACTTTTATTTTGAGAGTTTTATTAGGGCTGTCTGACTGCAGTCTTCTTGAATGTTTCTCTTAGGAGTTCTTTTGATAATGATTTTATAGAGATAAATATAACTCAGCATTGCAGCAGGTAAATAATTCCTTTGGTATTTGGTTGATAGGTTCTTTAAAAAATACTAATATGGATTACAACTCAGAGATATTTTTACCTGATATTTTATTTGAATATGTTTTCTGCTTTACTGACAATTATGATTTTCAATAACTGTATTATGTCATCTGGAAGAAGAAAAAGGCATTTCAGATTTTTAGGTAATTGTGAAGACAATAGTATCTCATTTCTTGTGGATTCTTAAGAAAAGCACATAGCTTTGCATTGCTGTTTCACTGGTTGACTGCTCCTTGACTAATTATGGCAACATTATATTTTCTGCAGTGTTCTCATAGTTGCTTCTGTGCTTTTTTTTCCTCATATTTGTCACCTCTGAATTGATTTGTCAAGCAGCAGCCATCAGCCTTGTTTTAATTGAGCATCTCTCAAAGACCAGCTGCTGTAGAAATTCCCACAGAGGATGAATTAGCCAACATGGTTTTCTTCATTTTAGAAGTGTAGTAGCACTTGGGCTAACTTTTGACAGAAATGAACCTATATGTGTCTGGCCATATGAATTAGTAGTCTGGCACTTCTTTGCCAACTAAATTAGCCCTGAATAACACTCATGATAGTGCAGATAGTCTGGCAGATACAAAGATGTGATTATTGTTACCACCAGCCTGGAAGTATTACAGCTCTGTAACCTTTTCACCTGTCCTGGTGGGCAAAAAGGCAGGTTCTGCAGTTGCCTTAGAAGCTGTATTCTTCGTGCTCTGTAAAGAAAGTAAGTTCTCTCATCTTTTTCATAAATAAGATGGAAATGTAAGTTAGTGGTTTAAGTTAGTTGAGGAGTAGTGCCATATGGGACTACTGTGATTTCAAAAACATTTTTTGAAAACTAATGACAGTAATAGTGATAGTAGTAATGAGAGTGGAAAATACTGCCAGATAACTGCTCGTATAATCTTGCATTTGAATTTTTATTGTTTCTACCATTCAGAGGATTCATTCATTATGATTTCAGTGATTCTGCCATGGCACTGCCATTCAGTTAATTAATTGCAGTGCTAGATCCTTGTACCAATGCCTCCTCCTAAAATTCTTACTAATGTTAGTGGGAAATGTTAATAGAGTTGAGTATGGCAAGAAATGTGAAGGGCAACAAGAAGTAAATCTACAAATACATCAGCATCAAAAGGAAGCCCAAGGAAATCATGGACCCACAGCTAATTGAGTTTGGGGCTCTTGTGACAAAGGACACAGGAGAGCCTGAGGTACTCAATGCCTTCTTTGCTTCTGTCCTTATTGGTACGACTGGCTTGCAGAAATACCAGGTCCCTAACACCAGAGGGAAAGTCTGGAGCAACGAGTACTTTACTTACCCTCTGTGGAGGAAGGCCAGGTTAGGGAACACTTACATGGACTGAGCCTGCCTAAGACCATGTGTTCTGATGGACTGTGTGCCCAAGAGTGCTGAGGGACCTGTCTGATGTCATTGTGAGGTCCCTTTTGGTTGAAAGGTTGTGGTAATTGGGAAACATTCCTACAGTCTCAAAGAAAGAAAACATCACTCCTGTTTTCAAGAAGGGCAAGAAGGAAAATTTGGCAAACTCAAACTGATCAGTCTCACCTGGGAAGGTGAAGAAGCAACTAATTCTGGAAGTAATTTCCAAGCACATGAAGGACAAGAAGGTGATCAGGAGCAGTCAGCATGGATTTACAAAGGGGAAATTGTGCTTTACAAACATGATAGCCAACTACAGCGAAGTGAGTAGTTTGGTGGATGAGGAGAGAACAGCAGATGTTGTCTTGACTTCAGTAAAAGTTAAACCACTGTCCTTCGTAACATCCTCATGGGCATGGTGGTGAAGTATGAATTATTTAAGTGGTCAGTGAGGTGGATTGAAAACTGGCAGAACAACCAGGCCTGTGGGAGAGTGATCAGAGGCAAAAGGTCCAGTTGGAGGCTAG
Source organism: Chaetops frenatus (assembly GCA_013400775.1). Taxonomy (NCBI): domain Eukaryota; kingdom Metazoa; phylum Chordata; class Aves; order Passeriformes; family Picathartidae; genus Chaetops; species Chaetops frenatus. Next base: position 509,012 of record VZTR01032169.1, read on the forward strand.
TCACTAGTGCTGTACCGCAGTTTGATATTGGGGCCAATGTTATTTAACATATTTAATATTGACCTGGACACTGGAGCAGAGTTTACAATTTTCAGATGATACAAAACTGAGATGATTAGCTGCTAGATCGGGTGGTTGTTCTGCTGTTCAGAGGGACCTCAACAGACTGGAGAGTTTGGCAGAGGGGAACCTCATGAAGTTCTACAAGAGGGAACTCCAGGAACCTGGGGGTGAAAAGCCCTGTGCACACACTGGAGGCTGATCGACTGGAAAGCAGCCCTTCAGAGTAGGATCTTGGTGTGGGTGACAAAATGAACACGAGGCAGCAGTGCACCCTGTTGGCTTCCACACACCCTTGCAGTAAAGTTGACCCACAACCTCCTGGCCTGCATTAGGCAGAGCGTTGTCATGGGGGGCTGATCTTTCCTCTTTGCTCATACCACTGAGACTACATCAGGAGTGCTGAGTCAAGTTCTGGGCCTTACAGAACAAGAGAGAGATGGGTTTACTAGAGTGAGTCCAGTGAAGGGCCACAAAGATTATTTCTGATCTTTGATATGAGGAGAGGCTGAGAGAGTTGAGCCTGTTCAGTCTGGAAAGCAGTTGGCTCAGAGGAATCTCACCCATGTGTTAAAATACCTAATGTGACAGAACAACGAGGAGGAAGCACAACTCCACTCAGTGGTGCACAGTGAGATGGTGAACACAAAGGCAAGCCAGGATGGGCAGTGGGTGCAAACTGAAATGTACAAAATTTTACTGAACTCAAGAAAACTTCTACTGTGAGGATGTTCAAACAGTGGAACAGGTTGTCCAGAGAGGTTGTGGAGTCTCTGAAAATATTATTTGACTACTCATGGCATCACCTGACAGTGAGGGAACAGACATGTACTTTTAGGGATCCTTGACAGAATGGTGATGACACCAATTGTAGTTATAATTAAAGCTTTATTTCTTAAAATTAAGTTATGATTAGTATAGCAAAAAAAATACGATTAAAATGGCTCAGGATTTTACAAGCAGAATCAAAATAATAGCATAATATAGAATCCATAATATAGCTCAGGTCTCACTGTCCAGCAGGAGTTCTGGTCTGAGTTCACCACTTAGGCCTTGTAGTGCCTTGATTTTATTGACAGTGCTCTGGGTGCTATGATGCTTCCCTGTTCTTTGACTGGGTTATCACCACCACCTGCCTGGCTGGATGCCTGGGACCTTCAGGGTCAGTAAGAAAGGGAGTAATTGGCCTGGCATCCAGGAACTGTGAGGCTACGAGCGAGGGAAGTTAATCTGTTTGATTTGTCTGCTTGGTTCACAGGGCCTTCAGGGCCTGGTAATGAAATACATGACCTTCTTGGTCACAGAGAGGGGCTGCTCGCCTCTTAAAGTGGCATTAGTTACGCTAACCACATTACCAGGGATTTAGAGCAGAGGTGCTGGTTACACATAGCACTGGGCAGCCTACGCTGGCAGACCCTGCTTGAGCAGGCAGGGTTGGATTATATGATCTCAAAGAGTCCCTCTCAATTTCAGTATTTCTGTAATTCTGTGAAAACTTGTACTGATATTGGAACTAGAGAACGGCTTTAATATGGTCATTGAGGCATTTATTTTGTCTTTGTGAGCCGTGGTATTCCTCAGTGATGAGACAGTCTTGTCTTTAGATTGCTTTTTGTTTTTCCTCTATTTTAAGATATTCTATTTCTCCTCCTTTTGTTCCTGTTTGTGACTTTTACTTCTTGCAGTTCTTTCTTCTTATGTAGTTTTTCTTCTGTTTCCCATTTTGTTGCTGAAAAATGTAGGAAGGGAAAAGTTAACTTTGGTGCATTACTGTACAGCTAGATGGGGTTAGAAATACTTGAGCTTTACTGAACCTGAGAAAGAACTCTAGTTTTCATGCCTTTTTTTTGGAATAATTGCAGAGTTGAGAAAACTTATTTGAATCAAGTCACACTAGTGCTGCAAACACTTACTCTCTAACTTGAAAAGCTCAAAATGTTTTTTTTTAGGGTTTAGATGTTTTATAGTATCTAGGTACCAAACGTTGAAAAGGGATAGAGACTTAGACTTGCTGAGGAGCCGTATCTTAGAATTAATAATGAGGGTTATACCTTGTATATGTTTGCTTATAGATTTTGAAAACAAGTTGTCTCCTTTTTGTAACAAGACAACTCAGGTTTTATATAAAAGTGTTTCTCTTCTGCCATTGGTTATAAAAAAAACCCCCCACAATAAAACCCAAAAGCCCAGGTGAGAAGGATTTAGATTTTGTATAATATCTTGGATTGTGTGGGTCACCTGTAACACACATTGTCTGAAGTTCTAATGGCTTTTGAAATATGTTGCACATTTTGTAATGCTTTTGTCTATGAGTTATCTGTGCCATTTCATTAACAAGCTTTCAAAATTTTGTCTCCTGCTTTATAGGAAACTGGGTTGCAGTACAAGAAATTCATGGCCTATCCTTGGATCTTGACAGTTACTTGGCCAGTGGACATGGTAGGGTTGTTGTAGTTCTCCACAACTGTAGTATAGCTTTTTCTGTGGGGAATTGATCTAAACTCATTTCTGGCCCTTTATTTTGTCTTTTCTCTCTTTCCATAGACTGTGTATGAAAGAAGGAAATATTTCCAGGTTGAGTCAGAGCAGGAGCTTACGTCACTCAGTTGAATGATTTGAATTGTTCTCTGGAAGAAAGTGTGTTAAGGGCCTAATCTGACTTGATTTCTGGAAGCAGAGTTTCTTGTCTAGTGGTTATGAAAAGAATCTAAGGGAATCCCAAGTTAGGTGCCTAAATGTAGGTGGTGTGCCCATTATGTTGTGTATACATTTACAGCGTGCATGTTACCATTAAAGAGTGTCCCAGTGTGATAAACATGGACAATAGAAATGCTCTTAAAAAGTGAGAGGTCTTTGTCTATTTTGTGCTGATTTTCAGATTGAGGAGTAAGCCATTGGGATAAAGTAGGTATTTCCTGAAGTTGTAGATGGTCTGTGTCATGATCAAGGAGCATTAAGTGAGACTTACGGGGAACTTCCCTTTCTGTTTTGGCACTTGCTGCTGGTGTTAGGCTCTGAACTGACTCTTACAGCATTGTCAAGAACATATTCCAAATTCCTGATCTGCTTTGGGTTGCAGCCATCCCTGTGATCAGTCTGTGTTTGCATTTCTCTTTAAAGAACGCAGCAGCCCCTGTGCTTTGGAAACAAGTTAGAAAAGAAGAGCATGAAGTGTACTTTATGAGCACAGGAGGTTATGCTGGGTGTGAAGCTGTGTTAAAATGTGGCTGAGAAGGTGTTTGCCCACTGGTGAAAGACCAGCTGAGCAGTGGCCTGTCTTCACAATGAAGTTTTCCATAATGAATGAAGTTCTGGAGTTCCTTGACTCCACTCACATCTGGAAACCATCAAGATGGAAATCCATATTCTGAGCCATTCCTGGGGTCTGTGAGGTGTAAATGAAATAAATGTTCACGCAGTCTGAGGTTGCTGTTTATAAAGTCTTTCTACTGTGCTTTCCACTACTTTGTGTGAGAAGTCATTCCACCTTCCCTCTCTCTGCTTTCCTCCTGGCAGTATCAACTGTACTGTGGACACTTACGGTTTTATTGTAAATTGCTTTTTGCATGATGTCAAAGGTGTTGCCCACTTACTGTTCCTGTGGGGCTTTTTGGAGACCCAGGTGTAGGTGCTATAGGTGAATGACCGAGTATTTGGCATTAAGCTTTAGCCTGATAAACTTCTCCAGCTGGCAGTGCTGCTGAGGAGAATAGGCCTGTCCTGTTCCCAGCACAGTTGTTTGTCTCCACTTTTCATTTACTTCCTTTTCTGCCTGGATTTTACCATGCTTTTGCAGGAAGAGGAAGAATCAGGAAGTGGGGAAGCACTGCTACCTTTGAGGAAGCAGAAGAGACCAGAGTGCTCATGGTTTATGTCAGTGAAAGTTACTTACTCTGCTCTGCCTTCACACACTTTCTCTCTCCTGTCTGTTCACAACTACCTTGCATACATTGCTTTCAAATGTGAGCTGTTGTGACAGTGTAGCTCTAATAAGGCTATTTTGCCTTTCTGCTAGCTTGTATCCTAGTTGCTCATTCCTGCTTTGGAATACTAACCCTGAAAAAAGTTGCAAGGGATGAAGTGAAACTGACTGTCAGCAAAACTCTGAAGTTCTGTGGGAGAGATGTGAATGCACAAACAGTCCTAATTAGTGTGTTTTCTCTCAACTGGTCTTCCTTGTGCAGGACAATGAGGACTACCCGCTGATCAGAACAGGACCCTATTGGAAGAAGTTCAAGGCCAATTTCTGTGAATTCATTGCAGTGCTTGTCCAGCAGTGCCAGTGCAGCATCCTGTATGATAACTACTTGATGGACACCATCATCTCACTGCTTACAGGCTTAGCAGATTCCATGGTCAGAGCATTCAGGCACACAAGCACTTTGGCAGGTAAAATCACTTGCACAGGTACTGTAGAGGTGCTGAGTTTTACTGACTTGTGTACTAACAAAACTGCTCTAAATTGAAAAACACAATTTACTGCAGCAATTCTCTTATGCATTGAAAGTACCTTCCTCCTAGTGTATGTTATATAAATGACTATCATATAAACTGTTTGTTCCCACGTGTATCTGAATTATTGAATTTGAATGCTTTAGATATGGTAGATCTAACACAATTTTTTCTTTATAAAGAAATCGTCTTTAATGCCTGACATGACTTACTTCAGAATTTTGCTCTTCTAAATATTATATTTTTCAGTAACTGATTTTTCACAGTTTTCTATTTTGTTATTTTTCTCCCTCCACTAATGAATGTGATGAGGTTGCGGTAGATGCTTCACCTAAAGAAGCTTCCTTTGGTGAACTGCTATTCTTGTGGTCTCTGTGCTAAAAAGAATATTGCTTCTTAAACATTTTTGTTTCGTGCACCATGATGATACTAAAGCTACTACTTTTTTTTTCTCCTAAAGCTACTTCTTTGTTTTCTCCTAAAGTCAGAAATACCCTCTTTGCCCTGCAAAGAGCACTTAAAGTATAATTTATTCTAAAGTATGCTGTTTGCTTTGAGGGCTCAAAAGAAAGACTTGAAATCTGTTGAAACCATCCAGCAATCCTTAGAGGAATGTGAATTTTTGTCAATGCAAGTAGTATATTAAGATCCCCAGCTATTTCTGAGCCAGCTTCACTGTTTTTTCTACTATATTTTTTGGTTACTGACAATCAGCTGTTCCATAAGTCTAGATTCTTTTGCAGAAAGGTCAGAATTACGTAAACTAAGAAGAGAGTTGCCCAGTAAATTACTTCTCTGACCAGAACTCTGACCAAAAGTTGTAAATCACCAGAAATAGAACTTAATTTTCCCTTTTTGATCATTGCTTGCCTTAAAATAAACACTGTATTTTAAAACAAATTCCTATAATCTACTAATGTTCATATTTCAGATATAAACTGGATTTGGCTAACCATATCCTTTTTGTGGTAAAGTAGTGAATATATTTATGTTACATATCTCTGAGATAATCTAATTGTGCTGGGTTTGTTTCTTTTTTAGCAATGAAACTTCTGACAGCAGTTGTCAGTGTCCATCTAAACCTTGATGTCAACAAGCACAATGCTCAAAGACTGTATGAGGTGGAGAAGCAGAGGATAAGTGGCAAGAGGACCAGTTACAGACTTGATCAGCTGGAGAGAAAAAGGAAAGAGGTTAGGGAGGTGTCTTGTATGGGAGATTTGTAGAAGTGTAAAAAAGGGTATTGCTGACTGCTTGCTTTTGGGTCCCTGCAGCTCTTTGAGGTTTATATGTTTATCTAACATAAATTTATGCATGGTGCAGAGCTGGTGTGACTGGCTGGATTAAATGGTACCAACATGATTAAGATAACTGCCCTATGTACTGTTAACCTGTGGTGTCTGTCCTGCTGATTGCTTTTCTAAATTGGCATAATTAGCCCTTGATCTTCACACAAATACAGATTTACACACAAATGTAATTGTCTCAGTAGCTCTGGTGTTGTGGGAGTGCGGTTTTGTGTATTTTTGTACAAATTACAAGCCCAATTTTTAGTGATGAATCAAAAAGGACACAGGATAACTGTCATCTCTGTGTAAGTAATGCGTTATAAAAATGGATTAGGAATGTCCTGTATCATTTTTGCTGTTCAGTGTCTGTTGTTTCTTCCCTGCTCAAACAGACAGCTTCTTTTCAACTCCCAGAGGCAGAACTATTACTGTGAAAAGTAACTCTCGCTTGAGGGAGAAGGTGACTTAATGGATGAACATCAAGTATAGTTCCTTGTCTCCTGACCTTAGAGACACTAAGAACACTTATCTCTGTTCTGAGCTTCAAATGTCCATGGACTTCTCTGTTACAGAAACAACACCCTCTCTGTGGGGAGTGTTTGGGTGAGGCAGGATATTTTAGTATCACTGTAAGTCTGATCTTAAGGGAAAGACAGAGGAAATGAGTGTGTTGGAGGGGAAACCCAAACTTGTCACTTCCAGATGCTGTTGATGAGAGAATATTCTTATTGGGTGACTTGGGTTTTCAGGGAATTCCTACCTACATTTCCAGGATTCAGTTTTTTAATATGCTCATTGCGTATTTTGAAAATTCCTTTGTCTGCTTTTTTTCTGTCTCTGTTCAAGTACATAAAATGAGAATTTGTGTATGTATGTGAGGATCGCGTAATAGTTGTGCTCTATCTTTCTGTGTGATTTCTGATAGATCAAGACTCACTGTATCAAAGAAGTACCTTGTTTCCCAAGGCTGGCAGTTGGTATCCAATAAACCTTTCCTCAGGATGTAGCTACAAAAAGGCCAGTTGCTGGTGCAGATACAGACCACTCATGTTATGTTGGTACCATGTGTAAACGCCAGCAGTTTACACCACAGTAGTATTCCAAGGGCCCTGATGCGAATCTTTTATGTGTAGTGAATTGTGGGACCAATATTAACATTCAGTTCTCTTTGTATTTCAGTGTGAGCATAAGCTTCTAGAGATACAGAACATGATGAATGCTATTTTCAAAGGGACATTTCTAAAACGTTACCGGTAAGAGTAAAAATAAAGCTGTGACATGTATCTGCATTCCCCAGAAACTCTTGCTCAGATGGTACAGATATGAGAATCAAGTTAAACATCCCAGAGGCACTGATGGTGTCAAGGAAAGTGTAGCAGTTAAATTATTTTTAAGGATCTGGGCTTCCAAAAGGACCTCTCACATGTGTTCTTTCAGTTCTTCCTGCTGGCTGTAGAGCAGCGCATTTGTGAATGAGAAGATATCCAGAATTTCAAAATAATTTGTGGATAAAAGTGGTCTAAGTATTGATTGAAGACTAATTTATAGTATTAATATGAAGATATTTGGAATATTTTGAATTATACATGCCTTTGCAATTCCAGAATATAAAAGTATTGCAAATAATATAATTGGTTTTTAAAATAATTTTTAATGTATTAATATTATGATTTTATAATTTCACAGTGATGTTATCCCTGAGATCAGAGCAACTTGCATTGAAGAAATTGCCAACTGGATTAAAACATACCCAGATGCTTTTTTGAATGATAGCTACTTAAAATATGTTGGGTGGATGCTGTACGATAAGGTGAAGTTTAAATTTTTTTTACTCAGGGTTTTTTGTTTTAAATTTTTTTTTAAATGAGCAATGAGCCTACCATTTAAATTCTAGCGAGTATATGTTTAAGACTCTGGTGGTACAAAAAAATTTACTTCCTTCCCCATTTCAGGTTTTATTTTAAAAGCCATTTTAACACTAAATAACAGAGAACATTTTTTCCAATTCTGTGTGAATTCCTGTATGTGCAGTTATATTTATATGTCACTGAATTGGAAGCTATTTCTGAGTTGTAAAATGGCTTGTATCCTTTGGGAGTGCTAAATGTTGACAGAAATTCTGTTTTAGGCTTGATGGACATTTAAAAATTTGTTTTAATTTACAAAAATTAACAAATACTGCCTGTAGTAGAATAGTCTTCAATATTGTATTTCTTCTCTGGGGTTAGACAGATACAGAAAATATTTACAGGAAGTCCAGCCATTTCCCAAAGGGTTATCTCCTTTCCTTATTTTTTGAGTAGAGGTATGTTTAAAAATCCTCCAAAAACCACCAAAATGAACAAGCGGAAAACTCAAAAGAAGTCAGTAAGTCAAAACACCAAGCAATAGAAGAAGAGGCAGTGGGCAAAAGGTGATACACTGAAAGTTGCACTGGAATGTGAAGAGCTTTTTTACTGTGTGGGTGTCTGTTCACTAGAAGAGATTGCCCAGAGAGGTTGTGGAGTCTCCTTCGCTGGAGATATTTAGAACTCTCTGGACACACTCCTGTGCTCTGGATGACCCTGCTTGAGCAGGGAGGTTGGACCAGATGATCCACTGTGGTCCCTTCCAACCTGACCCGTTCTGTGCTTCTATGGAAATACGCTTTTTCTCTTGCTTCGGAAATGCATGAGAGACATCAGGGGGATAGGAATATTTATCGGGAATGGCTGATTAGCGAAATGGACACGCTTTACTTGTGCAGGCCGCCTTTGACGGTGTCTGTATCCTTTGTACATCCCGAAGCATCCCGGGGTCTGTGCCCGCTCCGGGCAGTGTTAGTGTTGTGTGAATCCGGTTGCGCTCTGCCAGGGGGCCAGGAGGGGGCGCGCGAGGCTCCCGCTGCCCGGCCTGGTGCCGGGCCTCTGAAGGTGCCATTTGGGTTTTTAGGTCGACAGATCTACCAGGAGCTTCCCTTTGTTCCCGCACGAATTTTATCTGATCGCAGTACCTTTTTGGTACGTGTTCAGTTTGGAGGATTCTCAAAATAAAAAGTCGGTTTATTTTGAAGATGATGTGTCTTCATTCACAGTACTCTACAGTGAAAATTAACAGCTGGTGTCTCTGATTAATGCACGCAGCTCACTCAGTGCCTTTTACTGGAAACGGTTGTTTTTTTCTGAAGCTTTTTGTATCTGAAAGCAATGCAGATGCAGGCAGAGTGAGTGAGATAAAGTGAGGTGTCTTCCATAATCTGCATTTGGCTGAGACCCGATAGTGTGCCACTACTGGTGGCTGCAGTCCTGGCTGTGCTCTGTGATTTGCAGCCACTGTCAAATTGCCTGATTTCAAAATGAGAGCACCAACAGGGGCAGCAGTGCTTTTATATACTACAATGGATTTTTTTTGGAGGGGGCAGGGGAGGAGGGCAGTTTTTGAAATTGTTTTGCCTCAAGGACAGTTGGGTTGTCTTTGATATCCAGGAGTAACTCACAGGTAGACCTCCCTAGTTCATAATCTGGGGAGTGTTGACCCAGCAGTCCTGTCAAACCATCGAGGTCCCAGCCCATATTTCTAAGTTTTATTGAATGGCCCCAGCTCTGTGATAGTAGTGGGGCTGAAATCTCCTAACTGAATGTGTTCAAGCAGTGCTGAAGCCTGTGCAGAGCTCTCTGAGGTCACTAGAGCTTCACTGATGTTTTCTGTCATCAGGTCAGGATCAAAATGTGCTATGATACAGCTGAGGGACAGTGTATGTGCTCAGAGTGTCCTGAAAATGTACTTACGAAGTTCCCCTTCACTCTGTCACAGCTTTGAAGGACCAAACAGGCAGATTTTTTGTTGAGATTAGAATGGTAGTTCTGGTGAGGGGAGTAGGTAGCTGGGTGTTTGTTTTTGCTGATACTGCTTTGAAAGAACCTGAAGGTAGGGAGATAAATTCTTGATCATTCAACATTACGTCACATCCTTCCAAAACTACAGGGAATGTTGAATTTAGAAAAAGGGGGTGGTTGAGAAGGAGAAAATGCAGATGAAAATGTAGGAAAATAACAGAGGTAGTCATAGAAGTAGCTATTGGTTTCTATTTACTAGACTTAATTTTCTCAACACCTAAAAAACCATACATTTGTGGGGTTGTGACTGAGAGCTTTTGGGTGGGAACAGGATACCTCAGAAGGGAGATGGTACACTTTAATGTGTTACACTTTATATCTGCAGGCCTATGCTTGACTCCACCCGACTGACAAATCACATCACCAGGTGCATGCCAAGAGCTACGTGACCATTCAGCAAACCAGAGCACACTGTTGTCCCTTTCCCCAGACTCAAATTTAGTCCCTATTCACAAGCAGTGTTGTGGAAAAGAACCGAGGGTAGCTGAAGCTAGTTTTGCAGTACATTGGCTGAGCTGAGTTTGTGCCAGTGTGCAGTGATGGGGGCCACCTTGGGACTGTCTGTGAGTGAGTTCTGTGCTCTGCAGCCCTTGTGGCTGTAGGAAGAAGCAGGTGTGGGCAGCAGTCTCTTCCTCAGAGACTTTAATTTAAAATACAGTTTAAAATAAGTAGTGCTGTTATGTCATGGGCAGATTGGAGAGCAGTGTACATTGTTACCTGTTGATCTTTCATTTTATATTTCTAGCAAAAAGCTGTTTTAAGCAAAACAGTTAGCCAAAGCCTGCCACTGGGCATCATCCTTGGCTTTCCATCTAAGCAGGTGAACAGGAACTTGTAGCAATGGATAGCCTATGTGTAGGTGGTCTCCTTTCTTGGATTTCCATGTTTATTCTTGCTGCTATTGTTAGCAAGAGGAATTAAGAAAGAAATATGAAGAGACTGATTCAAAGCCTGCAGTTCATTTTAGTGTCACTGCTGATATGCTTAGCATTATAAATTTACAGAACACATGATTCTTTTATGTTGGACCATCAAAATCACTTTCCTAATGCCATTTAAAGCTTTGTCCTTTGAATGATGTAACAATATGAACGAGATAATTGAAAAGCTGGCTAAGTAAAAGACTTCTTTTTGAGGCATCTATGAAGCTGCAGTACTAATAGTATGAAATGACACCTTGTACGGATAAATATATTTTGCTTAAATTAACTAATTAGGCTGAATTCAAAGCAGCTCTTTTCCTAAATTACTTAAAATACCATGTTCTAGTGTAAAACAGAAATAGAGAGAAGGCATGGTACTTAACTCCGTAAGATTCCACAGTGATAAGTCAGTGCATTTCTAAGTTGTACCTCTTACTCTGGGAATCTAGAGAAATCTGGAATTTTCTGGACTTCATGTCTGTGTTTAACAATTGTCTCAGCCAACTGTTGACAAGAAGCAAGCCAAGTCTGATGTATTGGAGATTGCTGGTTGTACTAAGTAGGTCATCCATACTCCTGTCTTAGTATCTTTAACAGATGAGTAGCAAATCCCTGTATCTTTTGTATTCTGTTGCTTTTATTAACTGTGAAGTCTGTGAGAGTTTCTTTGACTCTTAGGGAGTCTAAAACAAACCGTGATGTTACCTTTAAGTTTGGCTCACTGCAGGTTTCCTCTGTGTGTGTGTGAGAGAGATGAGTGTGCGTACACACAAGCAAACTGGTACTGATGTCACTAATCAAGAAGATGAGGCCGCATTTGGATAGCCTGCTGTAGGCACCCACAAAGAACTCTTATTTACATGATATAAATGCTGACAGTGATTAGCAAAGATACATGTATTTTACTGTAAGCCAATTCCTCTTTGTCTTGCAGCAAGCTGAAGTGCGGTTGAAATGTCTTCTGGGACTGCAGGGAATTTATAGCAGAAAAGAACTTGTTTCCAGGATGGATCTCTTTACTAACAGATTCAAGGTAAATAAATTACTGTTTGCTGTTTTTTTTAAGTCTAGGTTGGGTGTATAGACTGGGCCTGATTTTTTTGATCAGAGCTGATCTCCCCACTCTCTTGACTGAGAAGAACTTAGACTCCTGCAGAAACAGTCTTGTTGACTGAGTGGATGAAGGAGTTTTGCAGAGATGTTTTCTTCTGTTTCTATGGAATCTTCCATTTCACTTTAGTTCACACAAAATGGTTTTAGCATGCACTGTGGTCAGTTATGTCCACCATTTATCCAGATTGGCCCAGATTTTTTTACAGGATCTTTGGCAGATGACAAAGAATTTCATATGCTAAAGATCCCCTTTTTCCTGCCCCTGACAGTGGGTTAGCTTTGTAGATACTGGACTGGCTGTCCATGTATCACACTGATATGGGAATGGCTCTCTCTTGATCTACCATGTCAGTATGAATCTTGAAGAAGGATCCCTTATTTCCTTTCTGAACAAATCAGGTGATACACTGTCATTTTGAGAGCTTGTTTTGTGGCTTCAGTGACCCTGTACTCTGCCTTTATCATATTCCAACATCCTGACTCATTTAAGAAGTAAGCCCTTTACTTTTTTCAACCTTGGCCTTGGTAAGGATTTTGTCAGCTGCTCTTACCCTAGCAGGATTGTACCTTCTCAGCATTTGAATAAGAAAGCTCAAGATGATGTGATTGATATCTGAGTCCCTGTGAATGAGGGCATGATTCAGTGTCAGGACAAACCAATGCCTGCATGTGGTGGGCAATCCATGTTCTTTTTGCAAAAGGTGCAGGGCTTACCTGTATGTCAAAGCAGTTAAATAGTGAAAAATGCCTATCACATGTCCTCAAAGAACATTAAATAGATTGATAATGATATCTTAGTAATAAATTATTCAGAATGAAACTTGTCTAAGATTGACCCCTGTTTTAAATGATTACGTGGTAGTCCCTGATCTTTCTGTCTGCTGTTAGCTGTGTAACCAAATGCAGGATTGATATTCAGTAAAGACTGATAAAATAGCTCCAGGCTGTTTGTACTGCCATCTCCCTGTATGGAGGATGCAATATAAATAGGTTATTGCAAACTCCATCCCCCAGTCAAAAAACCCCCTCCCATAAACAACTCCTTCCCCTGTAAAAAAAAAGAAATCCAAACAGCTGCACACAAGATACCAGTTTCAAAGTTTAAATCATGCTTTCTCAGTGATGGGGAATGTAGTCATATAACTATCAATCCATTTCCTGCAAACGGGAGTTACACATGCTCCCTCTGTTACCCTTGAGTGTTCAAACTCAGGATTTGTGGATTTAGACTCCTTCGAGCTGGATTGTGAGAAAAAGGAAGGTGCAAAGGAAAATGAATGTAGAGATTTAGAAACCATATGTTAAATGGGGAAACTGTTAGTCCCAAATCAAGCAAGTCTAAAGGTGTAATATATCTTAAAGATATAGGCCACACTGAGGTGTGCAAATTCTTGGTTTGATGGGATGGGAAGCTTTCTGACCTGTTTGCATGTGTACTAAGTTACAGTACTGTGAATTCTGGAGGTCAGCAATATTGCTGCTATGCCATGAGGTATCTTTATGACTTAAGCTCTAACTGTGTTTTCAGCAAGGCACTGACTTCTGTAATGTGTAGGTGCAGGCACTTTACTGTTAATGGGAGAAACTGATTATATGATGCTTGTAATTTGAGGCTTACCTTCATTTAACATACTGAAGTGCCAGTAGTAACATCTTAGAAACAAGTTGTCAGTCACATTTAATTTGTAGTGTGTAGTTGATTTCTTCTGAACGCATACATTACATCTATAAAAAATATCATATTACTGCATGATTAATTCAGTTAAAAAATTAACATGCTGTTAATTTTCAGGGGCTGGGGAACTACTTGGTAGTAATCAAGTTGCCTTATGTCTCTTAGGAAATAGCTTCTGAAATAAAAATAAATCTCTGCTGTAATAGTGTAGATGATCTAGCTGTAGCAAAAATACGTGTTTATTGAGAACAAACCATGTTACATCTTTTTATTGTCATTTTACATCCATTAGGATCGAATTGTGTCCATGCCTCTGGACAAGGACCATGAAGTAGCAGTTCAAGCCATGAAACTCTTGATGCTTATGTCACAGTAAATAATTTCTTTTTTAATTTACTGTATTGTTTTAATGGCAACAAGATCCAGGTACAAACCTGATGAATCTTCCTGTAATCAGTTACTTGTTGGGAAACAGTTGCTTCTGGCAGGATAGGCTGCTCCAAGACATGACATTTTCTTTCTGTGGGAAATGCTAATGTTAAGAAAACCCTTGTGCTGAGATTCGATCTGAAAACTACATTTTTGTATCTTTACGTTTCTCTCTGAAAGGAAATTCCACCTTATTTAATTTTGGCTTTTCTCAAAAAGAGCATTTGACTGTCTTGGGGGAAGCTCCCACTGAAGATGGGGTCCCCACCCCATCTTCTGTCCCAGGATTGCCAGGCCTTGACCAGGAGAACTCTGCCATCTTCCCTGTCTCTGCACCTAATGCAGGAAACCTTGAGCTTTGAGGCTGTTGCTAGAATTTGGACTTCCAGATTCTTGGCTCCAGGGCAGAGAATCTGGTAGCCTTTGAGTCCATAGCAGGCTGACTGACAGGAAATGACCAAGTATATGGTTTTGCTGAGGTGGAAAACTAACAGAAGAGTTCTTTTCTTGGGAAATTTACCTGCCAGCCATAGATTTGGTAGGATAATGGCAAGCTGGAAGTCTGGGGAAGAATTAGACTTAGTATTACAGAAGTATATAAATCTTGTTCTATACATCCTTGAGCAGCATGTTTAGTTTAGAAATGTCTTCATTTGCAAAATACATGTAGAATAAATTTTTTGTCCCTCTTTTTCAAAGCAGTATGGGAATAAAAACTTCACTGCATTCCATTGATAATACAGTTGAGATGTTAGGACTCAGTGTCTCTTCTGTCTGAGAGTGTAAGTTGAATTTTGGTGATGCAGATGCTTATTTCCATGTACAGCATGACAAATTGTCCAATAGCCTTGTGGCATTTGCTTCTTTATTTAAGCCAGAAGTATTAGTCATTGCTAGAGGAGCATGTACACCTTAGTGGTCCAACTAATACGGTGTTGTAGATATTTACATTAAACTTCAAGTATGTTTGTATACTGAGGTACTGCTTTATAGTCTCATGTCTCATTTCACATTCCACTGGTTTGAATGGCATTTTTCCAGGCCTCCTTCAGTAGGCACATCAGACCAGCATATGATGCTGTGGTCACTGCACCCTGTTCTGAAGGTAGTGCCATTGTTTGGGCTCCACTAGTAGTAGGGTTATATTGTTCCTGTGTTCACAATGTCCATTTCTACATCCCTTGGTTCCCCGTGGTGCCTAGCTGTTGGAACAAAGCACACTACTGTGTCCATGGATAACATGTCCCTGTGCTAGGAGGAGCAGCTCACCATTGTTGAAGTACAAAGATTCCATACACCAGTTATGGCTGCACTTGTTCCCTATCTGAATTAACAAGAGCTATATTGGCACTGCAGCTGTTTATCATCTCTGGCTTTATTATAAGGGATCATGTTCTCATTAATGCAAGCTGCAGCTATAAAAGTTTGATCAATGTTTCTTTTTCCCTGAAGCAATTTTCTACTGAATTTTGCTTAAATATGGCTTCCAGTGTGAATAAATGCCTTCTAAAGTTTTCTGAATGATATTTTTCCATCATAAGGTGTAATTTTTGTAAGTAAAATTAATGCATTATGAAATGGTTTTAAATTAGGCTTTGTGGAAACCTAGCAAATACATTTTTTTCTTTCTTTTTGCTCATCTGTTGCATAGCCTTCCTGCTTCCTTTCACTGTCCCCCTCAGTTGCTCTGAACCCTGCTGATTTGGCTTAATTATTGGAGTGGTGAAAGTGTGAGTTGGGGACTCAGTAAGCAAATTCAACAACAGCCCTACTCTTTGATAAGAGTAGAGCTGTTGTTGAAGACCAGTCTATAACTCTGTGTGAAGAGAATGCAGACAAACTAGACATTCACATATACAGGCTTCTTAGTAAGAGCCTGCATCAAGATCCTTTTCCAGCAGGGGAAAGGCTGATGCCTTAGTACCTACCACAGTGGCAGAAAGGACTTGCTGCTGGCACTGCTGAAGCAAAGACCTGCAGGGCTATTGTGTCTCAGATAGGTGTGTCTCATAGCTCAAAACCAGTGTCTGGATATTGAGCAGTAATGCTGCTTGATAAATGCAGCAAAGCATGAAATGGGGTGAGGACAGCAACTCCCCTGCCCTATGTATAAATGGCATGGCTACTAGCATGCATTGGTGTAATAACATTTTTGCCACTTTTGTCATGCTGTCTTGGCTTCTCTTTGAATGACTAATTTTTTATCATCTGCAAATTTGGCAACTCATTTCAAGTGGCCCAACTTGCCTTTTTAGTGAGATGTGAGAGACCTTTCAATCAAGTTTCTATTTCAAATGCTATTGGCAAAAATCTCTGTCTGAATTCCCTATATTTGATCTGGAATCATTATTTATTAAAAAAAATATAATCTTCACTGCTGAGGTACTGACCTTCAGAACATATCTGTAATCTTGGAATATTTTGTTATGTCATGACATGAGTCATTAAGAAGCAAGGCCAGAAATAGCTTTTTTTCTTCCAATTAGTCCGTTGGGTAGTTTTTCTTGGGAAAAATATACTATGTCAGTAACTTTCTTTGACTGACTTTCATTGTTATCTTTTGGGTGAGTATAGCAGCAAGACCTTTTTGCTAATTGACCATTTTTGTGATGTTTTACAGTGGTGGCAGAGCTGTGCTCCATGTATGTTAGTAACAGGTTTGAGCATCTCTTAATCATCACTGCATTCCAGTCCTGTGGAATATACACTGGCTACTCTGTGTACTACTGCCCATGAAGCTGCTGTGCCTCTACATTCTCTCTCTTCATAGCTAGAGAGGCAGTGAAAACACACTTACATATGTTACATTATTAAAAAAACCCCCAGTGCTGATTCATAGCTCTCTTGCTATGCATAAATTAGTTTTTTTCAAATCCATATTTGTATTTGCTTATTGTGTGTATCTCTGTGAGCTGAGATTTTCTTCCTTCTTGTTTGTTGCATGTTGTCTCAATTTAGTGCCAGTCTTTGGGTTAGCAGATTTCTGTTTTTACACAACAGGATGCAATCCTGAAACTGAAATGAGCCTATGAAGTTTAGCATAATAGAAATTATTAATGGTACTGAATTATGCATAATTGTTAGCATTAATGTTGCAAAGGATCTGACAGGGAATAGAACTAGGAAGGAAATAAAGAAGGAGAAAACCTGAGTGACAATGAGAGACCAAGGTGAAAAAAAACATTGCCTTTTAGGAGGCAAATTAGTTTAGTGTGCCTACTGCTAGGCAATTCTGTTAGTTTTTGTGTGCTTAACCACCTAAAAGCATAGAGGGATTTTGGAAAAGAGCAGCAAAGTAATTAGGTAACTGCAGGAGATGCATGGGGACAGGTTGCAGGTAGTGTGGGTAGGGGCACAAATCCGCAATTAGCTTGAGTATGTAAATAGCACAGGGGAAAATGACTTCGATTTATATTAGTTAAATGTAACTAGAAATTAAACTGAATTTTAAACACAAAACACATCGGTCTGCCACAGCATAATCAGAGTGTATTGCAATATGCTAATCCAGTGGGTGGGAAAGGACTATTGTTGAATTGTAGTGACAAACACATTGTCACTTTGCTGATCACCAAAGTGTGTCTTGAAATACCTGCAATGAGAGCAGGGGAGCGAGAGTGAGATTACAGAAGAGATTAGTAGTACATGATTTTTGTACTTAAAATTTTTATTGCAGACATTAGAATACTTTCAACATAAATTTTTTTTTTTTGGTTGATAGTGCTCTGTGCACAAATAATGCTTTTATAATGCATCTGCAGATTTGGATGTTTAACTTGATTTAAATGCAAAGTGAACAGATTCTTTTTTGATTGAGATGCTATACCTTGGATTGTCAATCATCATAATGTGTACCAGATCTTACCTGGTATAGCCACTAAAAACAAAGACTAGTGTAAAACTCTGTCAAGTGCATCAGGTGTGTCTTTATTTTACTCTTGTGATTTGATGGTTATCCTTGATATGAGCAACAGTACAGACCAAGCCAAGCAACTCCAGCAGTCACATCTCTTGCCTGCAATGAAGTGAAACAAAAAGCAAGATGTGAGATCTTTCAACTGGTGCCATATGCAGAACAAAAAGCGTCTGTGATCTCCCTCTAGAATGTCCCAGTTTCTTCTTTGTGGCATGTTCACACTGAAGTGCAGAGAGAATGGTATGTCATGAGATTGGTATGTGGAAGAGCATGCCTGTTTATTTTTAGGCACCTAAACACTGGCAGACACTTCTGGCTTAACCTTTTTCTGTTGCTTGGCATTCTGAGGGCTGTAAATTTGCAGCAGTATTACTGCTGTATTTGGAGTATTCTTTGTGTGGTTGGTGATTGGCTTATGGATGTAAAAAGGAAATGCAGCAGTTTTCTGTGGTAGTGTTAGTGCTGGTGGTAGCAGGTGTATTCAAGTGCTGCTGCTTGCAGAGACAGGTAAAACACCTGAGCACTTATTTCAGTAGGAGTTATGAGTGGAAACCTCATTGTGGCTCAGACAGTAGTGGTTGAACAGTAATAGTAGTAGTAGTAGTAGTAGTAGTAGTAGTAGTAGTAGTAGTAGTAGTAGTAGTAGTAGTAGCAGTAGTACAGACAGGTGTTCCCCCCCACTCAAGAAAGAAAAAACCAAAAGTTCAGGTGCTTAAGTGGTGTCAGGAGTGTCTGTCAGCTTGTGCTGCAAAGGAAATGGACTCTTCTCCCTTCCTTTGCTTCTCTGCTGTTTGGGGGTGCTTCATCTGCTGCTGGAGCTATTGCATCTGACCTACTCATGTCTTGAGAAGGGAGGAAATAACACTGCACGAGATTAATGTAATTGGTAAATTCCCAACCTCTTAGAAGACAAAGTTAAAAACAGGGAGGTTGGGATTTTGCAGATCACAGAATGGCTGAAGTTAGTTAGAAGGGTCGTCTGGTCCAACCCCCTACTTGAGAAGAGCCACGTAGCGCACGTTGCCCAGGACTGCACCCAGATGTCTTTTGAGTATCTCCAGCAGTGGAGACTCCACAACCCCTGTGGGCAGCTGTGCCCGTGGTCTGTCACCCTCACAGTAAAAACATGTTTCCTGATGTTCAGAAGGAGCCTCCTGTGTTTCAGTTTGTGCCTATTGCTTCTGATCCTGGGCACCACTGAGCAGAACCTGTCTCTGTCTTCTTACTCCATCACCAGGTACTTAAATACATTGCTAAGATTCCCCTGAACCTTCCTTCCTCCAGGCTGAACAGTACCAGCTCCCTCGACCTTTCCTCAAAGGTGAGATGCTCCAGTCCCAGGAGAGATGGTCCCCAGATCCTCTTTGTGACCCTTCCTTGCTCTCTCCCCAGTATGTCTTTTGTACTGGAGAGCCCAGCCCTGGATCCAGCACTCCAGGTGTGGCTTCACCAGTGCTGCGTAGAGGGGAAGGGTCACCTCCCCAAACCTGCTGGTAACACTTAATGCAGATTGGGATACCATTCACCTTCTTTCAGCAAGGGCACATTGGTGGCTCATGTTCAACTTGGTGTCCACCAGGATCCCCGGGTTCTTTCATAAGGATAGAAAATACCTATGGAAAGGCATTTTCATTAGTACTGGAAAGGAAGAGTCCTTAATTTCTATCCAGAGAGACAGATTTTGCTGAGCTTTTCAAGCTATCTGAACAATTTAGTCAAGGAACTCTTTTAAAATAGAAACATTGAGGTATTGCATTCATTATTTCTGTAAATGTGCTAAAGGGAGAAAATCTGAAATATAAAGAAGAAAAAAATTAAATAGAAAGAAATGTGTACACTTGACTGGCATGTTCGTACAGGAAATTCCATTTAAGCATAAGAAAAAGGTTTTTCACAGTGGAAGTGATCCAATACTAGAACACGTGTCCAGAGAGATGTTGTAGGGTCTTTGATTTTGTAGATTAGACACCTTAATCTGCTGTAGCTGATCCTCTTGTGAGCAGGGGGCTGGACTGGATGATCCGCAGAGGTGCTGACAATCCTCAGCGCTCTCTGATTCTGTATTAGTTCAATCTAGTTTACCCTATGTTTGTGTAGAAATTTCTTATATTCCAAGCTGTCCACTGGTTTTGAAAAAAGTATATCTGGAGAGAAAATGACAAAGACGTCTTCATGGAAACTAGTGCTTTAAAAGAACTGAATAGCAGATAGACATTAAGAAGAATGAAAGAAACATTGTCAGACTGCTAGTTTTTTTCTGTAAATTCCCCATAGCCTTTTAATACTTGTTTTATCATGTCTTTTTATTCCCATAAGTGCTCTTTGTTGTCAGTCTTTGTTTTACTCTCGCTTGTTAAACTTGTAGAAGTTTAATAAATTTGATCATTCATGGCTTCATAGGACACACCACTGCTTATTCATATGCTCTAGTGCACCATTTTATTTCTTTCATTTTTTTACTGTTTAACATCAATAAACACATTTTTGCTCCACTTTACCAGTTCTGTAGATAATTGAATAAGTGACATAAATATTTTCCTGTATGCTGATTCCTTGATGTGTATTCCTGTACACTTCCTATATGTTCTATTACTGCAAATGTATGCTCAGGGTAATGTATGCATGTTTAAAGAGTCCATGAAAACCTGCCCTAAGTATGTAAGGCAGCTTTTATTTCACATTATCCTGTCAGACTGATTCACCATTTTTGGAGACATACCATTAGTGCTTTTGTTTAAATAACTTTTTAATGGATTCTCCAGTGATACTCTCACCTAATATGAGCTCACTTCTTTTTCATATTTTGAAAAGGATTTTTGGAGGTTATTTTGGGGCTTTGTGACTTGTGAGGATGCTAAAGGATGTGATGGGTTGGAGACAAATGGGCAAACTTAGGAAGGACTGCTGATTTTTTTTTTTAGACATCACTCTTAGCAAAAGAATAGCATGAATCCTCAGTTGTAAAGAAGGTATTGGACTGCAGCTGTAGATGGATGTAGTAGTGGAAGGATCTGATATATTACTCTTTCATTCTCTGAAGTAGCCTAGTCCAGTGACATTGTTGTGGCAGTAAGAAACAGGTATTTGGAAACTGTAATCCTTGCTTTGGACTTCACTGCTCTGGTATCTTTTCGATGGCTTATTCAACCTTGATGCTTCAGAATCGTTTTTGTAAAAGTTTGATATTAATACCATTTCTACCTCTCAGAGAGTGTTCTAGGTTTGCTAGTTGGCATGTGGTGTTCTCAAGATGTGTAGCTGAATGAAAAAAGTCATGATTTTGAATGTGTTTGTGCAGAGAGGTCACAGCCATAAGCATGCCATCAAGAATGTGTTTTGATTTCTTTTTACATGGAACTGTACAAGTCTAGTGTAATAGAATATAGGTTTTAAAATACTGGAATAAATAACTAAAAAATAATTTGTGCTACAAAAGGGAGGTTTCTTATTGTTTATTATCTTCTGTGGTGAACATCTAGGCATAAAGTAAAGGCATGATTTTCCTGTTTTATTACTATTGCTCTTTTTACCGTGATCACTAATCAACCCTAATTATACTTTAAATTAATGTTCATGTCTATGCAGTAGGCCTGATTTGTCATGGCTTACACAGATCTCTGCTTCTCTACGCAGTGAGGAAAAGAACACTGCCCGTTTTGTTTGGGAGCATTTTTAGAAATGCTTTACAAAAATTTCCATGTAGCTGTGTAAACAAGTTATGGAGAACCAAGTCTAGTAAAAGCTGGACAAGCATTCATACTATTCTTTGCAGATAAACCTGGACTACAACTTCCGTTGTTATTTTTGCCTAGGAACTGTGAGGATGTGTTATCAGCTGAAGACTGTGAAATGTTATACCAGTTTGTTTATACCACACACCGTCCGCTTGCAGTAGCAGCTGGGGAATTCCTTTATAAAAGGTATCTTTGCCTGCCTACTTCTTGCATATTCTCATGTGTTGTGGAATGAAGGTGGATTTATTTAAGGGGGATATTAAGCACTTATTTTTCTGTTGAAAGCGTGTGCCAGCTTTCTTCTGGTGAATCAGAAGAGAAAAGCTGTCTGGGGGTAATTGCATGTTTTCCTGCACAGCCCTGAAACAACAGGCATGAGAAAAGTTGCAAGACTAACATAGAGAATATGAAACTACTGACTGATCCACAAGTGCCATGCTATGTTGAAACATGCCCTCTTTCTCTCTACTTTCTTTTCCTATCGCTTTGCTTCTTACAAGCTAATCTGTCACCTGGCATCTGCTGTATTTTCATAGTTGGATGATTAATCACAAAAATGGCCTCCTCTTCTCCCTTTGGAGTTGCCTTATACATTGTAAAGGCTTTCAATAATAAGAGATGCAGCAGATTAAAAAGCCCTCCAATTTCCTGTCAGGTTAATGACATACAGGGTTTATCTTCCCCAGGAGTAACTCTTACAAATGGGCTTCTCGTAACAATTGTTGCATGAAGTTGAATGGAGCTGGCACGCTAAAAAGGGAGGAGACAAATATATTGTCACTATGACTGAGAGAAATAATCTAGACTTACAAAAAGGAATGAAAATAAAAATATTTAGGCAAGGATTTTGTGGGGAAACATTCAGAAATAATAACTGTGTTTCCACATATACAGAATCTCCTCCTAGTTGTCTTTTCCTGCCTAACTGAAATGTTGGCATTCTGGAATTTGTGGAGCGGAGTCCAACAGAAAAACAAATGAAGAGAAACTTCTGTTTTGATGAGTCTGCTGTCACATCTGCTAGACTTATTCTCTTGTGTTTGTCCTAATATGCTCTCATAAATTAGATATTTTTCCACTCAGAAGTCTTTGCTATCAAAGTGATTGCCCTGGTAACTTTACTACTTCTACCTAGCTTGCCAGTGCCCTGTGGACACCTTAACCCTGTAAATCTCATCCTCGTTCTTGTTTGCCCAGTGCTTCTTTCCAGCACTTCTTCCAGGACAGAAAGTTTGTTTTGCTGATAAGAGATATTAGTGACACCCTCCTTTCCCATGTCATACTGCTAAGTTTTAGTATAAATGCTTATGCTTTCCACCCCTGCTGCCCCTTCTTCTTGGTTTGCACAAAATCTCCTCCATGTCTGCATATTTTAACTTAGGTTACTTGGATGGCATAAATTATACTAGTAGAAGCACTTCCTGAATGCACAAGCCTTTGCTGACATTTAGTAGTGTGGTCCAGCTCTTAAATCCAAGGTATTTGGGCCTTACATTAATCTACAGGGATGGCCTTCCTGTGTTTGTCTTGGGATTAGCACTTTTTGTGGGCAGTAGTCAGAGTAATTTTGGTTAAAGGGGGAAATGGAAGTGGAAGTGTCATACTGTGCTTCGTACTTCAGACAGAAGAGGAAGAGCAGATTTTCCACTGTATTTGTGACATTAATTGCCTCTTTCCTTAAGAAGCTGTAGTTCCAAGATGTACTGTAATGTGAATAGTGGCTGTGTAGTGGTATCTCTGCTGTGTTGTTAAGGTTTAAATTTGGCCTAGAGCAAGCCTCTTTTCAAGCATGGGCAAATGCCTACCTTGTTGTATGATCAGTTCTGTGGAATCTGCATCCTTTATCCAGAAAGCTGGCAGGGCACCTGTGAAACCGTCAGAACTAGTCTCTGCATCCACAGGGATAGCATATCTCTCATAATGGAAAACAATCTAATAAATTTCCTTTCATCTGATAAAAAAGTCTGATGAGATTTGGGGTAAGTAAGTAGACACTTAAGAGAAACACAGTCCTTGTGATCTTGACAGAATTAGTGTTACCTTGGTAAATGAGTGTAAGGAGAATGTGGCAGAACTGGACTGACTTCCTTTTCTGTTGGCAGGCTGCTTAGTCATGGGGGAGATAAAGAAGTTCAGCCCAAAGGAGGAGGAAAGTTTGGGGCGAGTACTGACCAATTGAAAAGATTAATACACTTTTCCCTGGAGAGTGAGGTGAGAACAGCCCCTGCAGTAAGCCTTTTAAATCCAGTGTTGCATGTTAAATCAATTATCTTCTTTCTTTTGAAAGCAGTTTCTGTTGGTGAGCTCTGAAGTGTATGGTGTTTGAAACGTTTTTTACTTTCTGGGTTAAGCTTTTAATGTAGCCATTTCTGTTCTGTTGTATTTAAACTGATTTACAAGTGTGTTGTTGGAGAGAATGAGTGCTGAGGCAGTTTCTGGAAACTACCTGAAAGACTAATGCCAACAAGTGAGGGTTTTTTGGTACATGTCCATGTCTTTCTGTAGGCAGATGTGGTTGCTGTACCATGGCTCCATGCTGACCGAAAACTGTAGTTTTATTGAAAGTTTTATCAGCTTAAGTGGTGATAAACAGTTCACGATTTAGCTTTTGCAGTAGTACAGACCTCTCTCTGGCCAAGGTGTCTCAGGCACAGCAGTTTTGAGTCTTTCTGCAAAGAATTGGATAGATGACTTGTTTCTAATCCTGTGACTGGATTTTTGGCTGTTATGGTCAGCAATATAAAAGAATACAGAAGCCAGTTTCAGAGATTATTTAAATTAAATTTAAATTTTTATAAAAAAGGAGAAAATAAAATATTTTTTGCCTGCTTTTCCTGCCTTTTCACCCCACTTTCCTGCTCTGTGTCAGATTGAAGACATGGTGTTTAAATGTTGATTGGCCTTGAACTAAATACGTTGGAATACTGCATGTGAATATATATGTGAATGGCAGAGCTTTGTCATTGGACAAAGGCAGAGGAATATAGGAAACTGTTTCTTTTAGTGGTGTTTGCTTATATAAACTTGTATTTTTAATCCCTAGCTACACAAACATGTTGCATACCTAATAGACAGCTTGTGGGACTGGGCAGGCAAATTCCTGAAGGACTGGGAGTGCATGACCACTCTTCTATTAAAAAGTGCTGAAGAAGATGGAGAAGGTGGGTAAACAGAGAAGTTAGTTTTGTCTGAATGAGTCTCCCCATGCTACTTTTTATTTGAACCTTGCCTTAGCTAGTTTAGAATTGTTTCATATTGCAGTACCATTTGGTCCCAGATTGCGGTCCCCAAGTGTCACAAAGCAGATGCAGCTCAATGCACTGCTAATGTAATATTTATATCAACATACTTGTTTTATTCAATATTCTGTATTTATATAATGTTAGTTTAGAAACTTTGCAAGAATACTTGTATAATTAAGGCATAATGCCTATGTATGTTCACTTCGTGTGTCTGAAACTTAAGAATCTAAAAGTATTAATAGATTGAAATGCAGTTATGTCAGGCTTTTGCTCCTGCCTCAAAAGAAAATGAGTAATGTATTGAGTTCACTGACATCTAACGCTAGAGGATTTTTTTTTGGTAAAATTATTTTGAAGTGAAGTTAAATAAATCTTTAAAGTCCCTTCCAAACCAAATTCTATGAATAGTTGTTGTAGTAGAACTGGAGTTGGTTGTGTGATTAAAATCAGTTTGTAGACCCAGTGAGTTAGAGCATTTTAGTACTCAAAGAAGATTTGTCCTATATGAGACACTAGTCAGTAAGAGACCTCATTAAAGCTGTCTGTGTTTTTGCAAGCCCAACTGCCCAAAAAATTTTAGCCATTAAGGGATTAATGCTGCTCAGTAAAAGAACTTTCTTCAAATGAAGTTAAACACTCTCCAGCTGTTTATTTAGCAACACTCCATCTTTCTTTCTTTAGTGTCCTTCCACAGTTGCTGAGGTAAACGAGTAGGTTTTACATCAGTTATTGCTGCATTTTCACTTTTCTTTTGTGTGATGCTGAGACTGATTTGCTTCCAGCACTGAGTGATGCCCAGGAAAGTGCTCTCGTCGAAATCATCCTCGCAACAGTCAGAGAAGCAGCTGAAGGTCATCCTCCAGTGGGCAGAGGTGCAGCCAAAAAAGTCAGTGCATCTTAGTCTTATTTACTGTCCTGTCATCACATTATCTTTGCTTTATATACTTTGCCAGACTTGTTCCTAGTTGTAGGTGTATCTTAGGAAATAAAATAGCTTATTTTTGAAATGGTGCAGTGTCTTTTCACCTCTAGATCTTATTAGAAGTGGATTTTGAAGGAAATGAGAATTAGACAACAGCCACTTGAAGCCTGTTACTGACAAATGATGAGTATTTTATCCATGACATATAGCTGTTCAGCAATTTGCATCTAATTTAAGGTTAACAACAACAAAAAAAAAGCGTCTGGTTTTCTTAATGGAAAAGTATCTCAAGTATCTCTATCTTAGCTTAATATGCTTGAGACAATACAATGTGATTAAGCTTGTGTTACGTGTCAGATTCCACTCAAATCCCAGAGATTTTATAATTGAAACCAAATGCTTTATCTGCAGATTTTGTCAGTAAAAGAGAAGAAAATACAATTGGAAGATTGTACCAAAATTACTGAACACTTTATTATGGTGCTTCCTCAGCTCTTGGCAAAGGTAACTAACAGCTGGTCTGTGAATGCATGTTAAATATTTCATTAAAATCCCTGCAATGTACTCATATCCTGTTTTTTCTCTACAGTATTCAACAGATGCAGAAAAAGTGGCAAATCTTCTGCAGATTCCTCAGTATTACAATTTAGATGTTTACAGTACGGGACATCTAGAGAAGGTGAATAGGAATTGGGGTAATTGGTTCATGTGGAATGTACTAAGTTTATGTGACAACGTAGGGAGTTTAATGGGATTTGGAAAAAAGTAGGAAATTGTTGAAATACAATGAAATGGTCTCATACCTTAAGGAAAGTGGTCTTATTTAGGCTTTACTTTTTGAGTTGGAGTTGCAAAGAAAAGCCTTAGTGGTAGTCGGTTCTGATATGCTGTGTCTGGCTCTGTAGGTAATGATTTGTGGTTTTGTGTGGTAGACCCAGACCTGGGTTTTTTCATTCCTGGCTGGAGGGAGGGTGGGTTATGCCATGTGTCTCCTAGGAGTTTGCTACAGAATACATTTCATTCTCCGTGAAGGCTGATTCCCAGCTGCTGGGAAATGACAGTAACTGAAAGATAAGAATGGAGATAGTATATCTGCTGATGGGAAAGGGATGGTCAGAAATGGATAGATGAAATCCTCAAAATAGCTTAATGTATTCTTAAGCAGGGATGTTTACAGGGAGGTAGTGTTAGGCAAACACTCTGAGGCTAATTTCAGCCCAAAACTTGAACTGGCAGAGAGCGAGTCAGCAGAATGGCACAAGTTACCTTCTCGTGCTAAGAGCGAAGACCCAGTCACGGACATGATCAAAAACATTCTCCAGTCTCCATTGCTGAGGGAGACAACTTCCATTGTTTGGAAACAGACCTGTCCTTTGGGAAGGCATCTTTTATTCCCTATGTAGTGGTAGACATGTACTGCTAAAGTAGAACTTAAAGCAGTTGCTTCATTCTTTAGAAAGATCCAGAGACATAATAATGAAAAAGAGATATAAACACAGAAAAAAAAAAAAGTTGTGTCCTTTAATCATACTCCTCTTCTCCTTAGACTGGCATTTGTTTCATCTTGTTTATATGACCTATAGGGATGTATGGGCCTAGTGAAATGATTTAAAGCATAAGAGGATTTTTGTACAATTTGACTATAATACCCCTTTTATCACCTGCAGCATTTGGATGCTTTGCTGAGAGAGATAAAAGACATTGTGGCCAAACACTCCAATATGTCTGTCCTCGAGGCTTCCTCCAGAACTTATTATATCCTCTGCCGAGAAGAAATTGCCATCTATAGCCAGGTGGATTGTGCTCGAACTCAAATGATAGATCAGTTGATGGAACAGCTTAGCCAGCTACTGGATTGCTTCTGGCAAAAGGTGAGTGTGACTCATTGAAGGGTAAGCAGACTGTTTCCCTAGGAAAAAAAAAAAAGTAAGACAAAGAAACTTAAGGGAGATACGGAACTGTTTTTTGCCTGCTGTCTCTGCTTGAAGGAGGCAGAACTCTGAAAGATGGGTTTGCACCTCTGAAAAGAATGATTCTTCACATTTTAATGAAGCAGATACATTTTGGCAGGAAAGTAATAAACAAGGTAGTCCACACCACCAACAGGGCATTGTATGTCGTCTGGCAGGCTTCTGTTGGATGCTGATGTTGTAAAATATGTCAAGCCAAAAGGTCCCCTAACCTCAGATTGAAATTATTTTGTTGATCTGTGTCAGTGTGGGAGAATGTGTACTTGTGAGGAACTAAAGTGCTACACCAGGTATTCTGGACCTAAGGTCTGTAGTTGCTTTGTAGTTATTCCATTACTGTGCCAAAGATACGATGTGCAAGATCAGCTAGTGAGTGCTGTCATTCTGTAGGTGATGAGGCTCTTCCCAACAAGGTAGTGTTCTGTAGTTCCCCATATTTGACTGTGCACAGGATGCCCTTTGTCCTGTCACTTTGGATGTAGGGAAAAAGCCAGCAAACAGCAGTCTGTAATGCAGATTGTATAGCTTTGAGGGTTTTTGAAATAATGACTTTCCCCTTGAAAGAGGGCTGCAGTCTCCCTCAAAGCTTTTCATTAGGTCTAAAAAGCAGAAACAGCTGGTGGGGATATGAATAGCTTGCTGGCTGAGCTGAACAACAGAAGCCTGCAGCTGATCTGATCAACTGTGCCGTCATGAACAGGTGTCATGCCATGGTATGAGAGTTAACACTGGCAGGTTTTTATTGGACACAGGGATATTGCAAAATGTGTCAAGCCAAGAAATCCCCTAACCTCAGATTGGATTAATTTTATTGGTCTTAAATAGAGATCTATGTCAATGTGGGAGAATGTGTACTTGTGAGAAACAAGATAAGTGCAAGACCACGGATTCTTCGACTCCTCCGTAGTGTGGTCTATATCTAAATAAAGAGATTTTTCTCCTGGAACTCCTCCCTTCTAATTCCTGATTGTATATTTCGTCCCCCAGAATCACATAGTATACTTGTGGAAACTACAGCAATTGCATCTATGGGAAAGTATTTAATATATTTTTAGCTGTCTTTGAATGTGATCTGGCAGCTGGAAGCAAGGAAGGTCAGCACCATGTGAACACTTAGCCTTCCAGAGATCCTTAACAACTGTGTGAGGGACTATGTTAGACTAATTACTACTTTTTATTCTTGGTTAGCAATACTGCAGTCTAGGGAGGCTGCCATTGGTTTATTAATGATAGGGATTTTCCCTTATACAAAATTTCTGTGCAGTTATATTGTTTTCTTTTTACTGTAGAGTAAGACATGAGTAGTGTGGTGAAAGGTAAAGGTACTGGGGAGGGCTGGAGGGGAGTAATCCAAGCTTGTGGGTCTGTTAGGGAGAGAAGACTGTAGTTGCCTTGGCCCACACTGGCTAATTCCTTTCTCTTTCCCAAACTTTCATGATTTAGGAAGGAGGATTTTGTACGGATGCAGGAGAAATTTCCCGGATGCACTCTACTTTGAGAAGAGTAGCGGCTTTTTATAAGTGAGATATTTATCTACGCAGTTTATGTTCCCATATACTTAAAGTGGTAATGTTATACTTGGCAAGTGAGAATTGCTTGTTGGGTTTAGTGGGGTTTTTCACAAGAGAATGAAAGCGGTCCTATGAGAGGTGCTGCAAGGTTTAGTTTCTTCTTAATAGAACTGTACTCTTGGATATGGAATTGTTTTTGGACTCATTACTGAGCATCAGCCCTAATGGGGCTGAGAAGTGTATGTTAGAGAACTGAGATGTCAGAGTGGACACAGAGATCCCCTCTGTGGTACCCCTGTCCTAGCTGGATGTTTTTCCACAGCCTTACTGACAATACTGTTGGTCAGTCTGAAGAAGGTACAGTGAATGCAGACATTCTTTCCAGCAGGTTAATCTGCTTTTTATTTTTAGTTTATCTAATCTTCTTTTGTTAAAAGATGATTTCTCAAAACCTTGGTTCTCCAGAGATTGGTAAAATGTCATGCAAGATAGTACAGAGATGAGGGGATATGGACCTTCTCAATGTGTCTTTTACATGTCCAGTGTACTGGGGCTACTCTGGTTTTGCCAAGAGAAGTCTAATGTTGGGAATACTCAAGGCTATTAGAAACAGTCTTCTAGAATGGAAATTGTTCCATTCAAATCCCAATTGTTTAGGAGGAAATTGTTCTTTAGACCTTTTTAGGCACTTAAAGAGTGTGCATGAAGTATATCAAAAGATACCGAAGTCAAGCTTCTTTTTCCTGTCCTTATAACACTGCAGTTTTGTGGTAGGAATACAGACTGTAAAACTATGGTCTAAGTGTTGCAGTGTTGGATGATGAAAACTTCGTTTTTCCCCCTTATAATTAATATTAAGTTGTTTAATGTTATTGCTATATATCATATAAAGGCAAAAATAGGACACATTTAACCTGTTTTATCAGGTGGTTCTTCCTTGCTTAGTGTATCATTATTATTTCTTTTTTACCTGCAGTGCCCATGATCTCACCAAGTGGAATCTGTATGACAAGACTTTAAGGTTCCTGGTGTTTGAAACTGAACATGGCAGTTTGCCTATTCCGGTGAGTAGTTAATATTTAACATTGAAAGATCTTTTTCTTGATGAAAGCAGAAAGAAATACAAGGTATTAAATAATCTTATATATCAATGTCCTATGAGATAGGAAGGGGTGAAATTTAGTTGAGTAGAGAGAGCCTGCAGCCTGTGTGTAGAGGTGGACTTCTTTAGATGGAGCATTGGAGCACCAAGGTTTGGCTTCTGCTCTGAACTGGCCTCTGGAAGAGTCTGCCTTTGATCAAAGGCTTCAAAGAAATCCCAAGGAGCTAAGCTAGAGTGAGCCTCTGGGAACACACTCTTTGGTATTTGGGTTGCTTTCCCTTGAACTCATCAAGATGTCAGAGAAGTTCTGCAGAAGCAGCACCTTAGTAATGAAGTTTCTCAGGGGGCAATGCTTGCTTGTATATAAACCTATTAAATTTATTTTAAGGATCTAAATACAACTGGGAAGTGTTCGTGCAAGAAGCATGCAGAATGTCAGGCTTGAATGCTTTGTTTGGTCCTAAGCTTTTTGCTGCTGAGTCTTTAATGTAAATAAAGGACATGTGTTTTTATTTGCAGATTATCCTACCAGCTCTCCAGTGCACATATTTTTCTCTCCTGTGGCAAGTAGCTGCAGTTTCGGAAAATTCTCCCAAGGTTGGTCACTGATGTAATTTTGAAACCCAGAGTTGTGCTTATAGAAGTTGAAGTTAATTTTCCTGTTCTGAGATTTATTGAAAAAGCAAGCTCATAAGAAGATAGTTTGTCTATTTTCTTGAGGAAACCAAATTGAATTGAGGCATTTTTTCTCAGTCTTCTCCTCTTTTTTTTTTCTTTTAAAGTGTATGTGCTTTTTCAGTCTGCAGGAACAATGGTTCACCGCTATTTTTACTGCAAAACATGTGCATTGAATTCCTGGGGCTTGATGGAGATAAGGAACTTGTCCCACTGCCAAAGAGTTTGTTGTTTTCTTGTTTTAAGCAACAAAGAGTATTCAGTGATAACTCCAGCACATTCTGTAGCTTTGTTTCTTTTTTTAAATTATCTTGATTTACCTACATATTCTATCAGAAAGATCAAGGAAAGTGTTAGTTTTCTCATTGGCTGACTGTGTACTTCCATAGTTTATAAAGTACCAAGCTGTAGCAGGTACTTCAGGAGAAAGTCTAGTTTAAGAAAGGAAAGAAAAACTCTTTTATGTTTTGTTTCACGTGTGAATGTGTACCTGTGGGGCTCCTCTTCATGGTGATGTCTGACTCCACTGAGTGCTGCTGCTTTGTCATTCTGTCCCCTTCCCTGGTGCTGCTGCATACAGGACAGGGTGCTGACACGGACATTTGTGTGAGAAATGCTAGCTGGGAGGTTACCCATTTGGCCACTGATTCACTGTCTATTCCCGTCCCATTCCATTCCTGCGTGGATGTCCACATCTCCCACTGCTCTGATGTGTTCTGCCTTTCACTCCTGACACAGTTAGCTCGACTGGTAACGGGGCAGCACATTTTTTAATTTGGCCATTCATATGGGAGCAGATTTTGATTGGAAGCAGATGTGACAGCCCACTCTGCAGGGCCATATCTGGATGTTGGCAGAGAGAGAAGTTCCAAGAGAAAAAAAAAATAATTTCCTGGACAGCAGCTCTGTTATTTTCCCCTTGCTCCCCCCAAGCAGTGTTAAGGCAATGTATTGCCTCTCACCTGGTCCTCCTCAGCATGTCCTGGGATGGATCCTCTTTCTTATAAATGTAGAGCTGCATAGCATGAAAACTGGCTGTCTTGTAAGGGCACTCCTCTTACACTGACTGCTCAGAGCTCAGTGCAGTGCAGCTGGGACCTGGTGAAGGATCAAAAAATCTTTTATATGGCTGTGAGCTAACCAAATAGTGTCCCGTGCTGGATTCATCTTAACAAAGAATGGTGTCTTAAGTTTCTGAGTGCCAGAGTTAAACTCTATTCCCTTTGTAGTCATTAGGGGAGGAAGGGGGCATTGCTCCAGAAGGCAATGCACGTTGAACATTAGGTGGGATGGACCAGAGGTTTTTATGACTCCACTTGCATTGTTGTCACTGCTTTATACAGAAAAGATGAAGTGAATAGGAGAGTACATGCTGCCCTCCCTACAGATGGAGAAACAAAGAGTTTGTGACTTGCTGAATTCCACTGGCCTCAGCAACTGTGACAGATGCAGTTGTTCCGAGCTTGTAAGCTGTTCTGTGAAATGCCAGCTTCTTTCATCATGTCATCAGCTGTGCTATCTTAAATGAATAATATGAGTGGAAGAGAGATACAACTGTTGTTTGTTCTGTAATTCTCTGTTGAATCATAGTCTCTAACATATTGGTCCTTTCATTTTTCTTAAATGTGTTTTTAGGAGACTCTTTTTCCACTAAGGAGGGAGCTGAGTCGTTTCAGTCAGATTTGCACATTCTTCCTCCACCATAAGGAAAAAGATGTAAGAGAAAAGGTTTGTGTTTCTCTATCACTTAACGAGCATTCGAGCTCACATCTCCTTTTAAATGCCTGCCTTTTTTTTTTTTTTCATACTGATGTTTCTGTCTATTAAATTTTTGTTATGTTTTTGTCTCTTAGCTGAGAAATGACACAGAAAAACCCTCCAGTCTTCAACTATTTATTTTAAATAAAAATTAAAGTTATGTTAATTAAAATCCTACAAGTTAGTGCTTTAGTCAAGCATAGATTTGTGTCTGCATGAGTTCATCTGCAGAATCAAAGCCTGAATCTGAATGGAAATCACTGTATTTTCTGATTAGAACTATCAGTGTACTGGTTACTATCATTGCTTCATTAATGTCTTGCTATGAATATTACTTAAAAAATGGAGAAATTGTCCAATGGTTCATGTGTTAAAAGAGGAATATTTCACCATAACAGAGCTCTTCTTCTTGCCCATGGAACTTTGAAAATCTTTAGGTGGTATTTTTGCATGACACTGGTATACACTGCATCCTAAGGTAGAAGTTTTTTAAGGATTTAGCCTGGAGCATTTCACCATAGCTGAGGCAAAGAGAAATCTTTAGTTTTCAATTAAGAAGTGGGATGGAAACTTGATTGTGTTTAATGGAAATGCAAAGTGGAATTGTCATGAAAAGTAAAATGGGCTCTAAATCCCTCTTTGGCTTTATTTGCTTGATACAGGCCTTCATGATACTCTGTGATTGGTTGCTGATTTTGAGTCACCTGGATTCAAATAATAATGAAGAAGCAGTCAGACTTCTGGGTTATCTTCCTAACACACCACTTCAGGAAAAACTATTTTCGTTTATCAAGGAACATGTTTTCATGGACGAAGAAGAGGAAAAAAAAGGTTAGACATCTTCATCACTGGAGAAACAATCTACCATTCTTGCTATCATTTGTCATCTGCAGTGAATGTATCAGGGAAAAGGGCTGATCTTTCTTTTGTTGTTTTGTGAGTTGCTTTGTTTTTTTTCTGTTTGGGCCCCTTTACAAAAAACCACCTGTAATTCTTTGATCTGTATGAACTGTGGATTAACCAAGGAATATAGATGCCAATTTACTTGTAGGATGAAAAGGGCTGAAGTAAAGCAGGGCTGGGTGAGTAAAAGTGTTTGGTGGACTGAGTAACATGGTCCAGATGATGGTGTTAGAGGAAGGCCTTGCAGTGTTGCAGTGTTTCAGTGCATGGACCCTTCTAAGCCATCAGAGTAAAGAACTAGTGGAGATTTTGAGTTTGGATTGTCACAGAATTATAGACTTGTTTAGGTTGAAAGGGCCCTTAGTGATCATCTAGTTCCAAACCCCCCTGCCATGGACAGGGACATCTTCAACTAGACTAAATTGCTCAAAGCCCCATCCAGCTTGGCCTTTAACACGGAATGGGGCATCCACAGCTTCTCTGGGCAGCCTGGTTCAGTACCTCACCACCACTACAGTCAAGAATTTCTTCCTTATGTCTAAGAAATAAATCTCCTCTCTTTCAGTTTAAAGCTATTCCCTATTTTACCACATGCTGTTGTAAAAAGTACCTTTCCACCTCTCTTGTTGGCCCTGTTTAGGTACTTGAAAATGCTACAGGGTCTCCCCCAAAACCTTCCCTTCTCCAGGTGGAAGAACCCAAACTCTCAACCTGTTTTCATAGGCAAGGTGCTCCAGCCCTCTGAGCATCTTCATGACACTCCTCTGGACTCACTCCAGCAGGTCCACATCCTTCTTATGTTGGGAGGCCCAGAGCTGGGCACAGCACTCCAGCTGGGGTCTCACCGGAGCAAAGTAGGGCAGCAGAATCAACAACCTTGCCCTGCTGGCCACGCTGCTTTGCATGCAGCCCAGGGCACAGTTAGCTTTTTGGGCTGTGAGCACACAAAGCTGGGTCTTGGTGAGCTTCTCATCAGCCAACCCCCCAAGTCCTTTTCCTCAGGCCTGCTCTCAGTCCAGTGGGAAATAGTATTTGTTGCTCTACTGCCTTTTTTCAAACACATTTGGATGCTGTATTGAGGTTGTAATTATGAAGGCTCATTTCTTTTGAGAGTGTTTTGAAAACAGATTGTTGACTGTGGTTCTGAGGACAAGTTCAAGTGTCATGCTTTGAAAAAACAAGCATTGTTCTAGGTATCTCTGTCTAACTCTTGTCCTTCAGCTGTTCACATGGAATTCTCTATTCAGTTTAGGGCACCACATTTCCTTATGTCATGGTGTATATGCAGGAACCGCTGATGGGCAACACTGCATGGCCAGAATTGCAACAGGGAGATAGTAAGAGAAGCTGAATTAGTAAAGATAGAGTGGAAAAGATTGCACGAGCAACTTGTAGCATCCTAGTTGTGGGAGTTACTGAAGCAGGTTATATTTCATGTTACTTATGTATCTGAAACTGATAAAATTGATCCTGCTTTGGGTTAGATGGCCTGAGATCTGTTTCAAATCTATCCTGTGATGCCTTCAATTTCTCTGTTCTCCCCACAAAGGATCCCTCTCATCCCATTGCAGATTCCTTCCTGAACAAGCTATTTTGTGGTGCAGTGTGTTCTTGTCTGTGTGCACAGCTGGCAGCTGTTCCATTCCAGTTTAAGCTCTAACTTTCAGATACTTCTGATCAGTCATTTGTCTTATGTTTGTTTCTAGGCCCACAGTCATTCTAGAAGCAGAAACAGTCCACATCAAAATTATAGGTCAGAGACTGAAGTCTTTTGGTAGCTGATAGCTTGCATGTGCAGCAGGAAAGAGTGTGTCTTGGTTCTCCTGCTGCAAGAAACTCTCCCCAAGCACCTTTGTAGCACTGTTGGAATACTCTTAAGAGTATCTGTTTCCCATGAGTTATCCAGCTAGTAACCAACTCATGTTCCAGACACTTAATATATTCTTAATGCTGTTAAATGACCTTTTTTCCTTTCACTCTTGTTGATAAGCACTTGGAGAATTTCATTGGAACTCTTGCTGACTGTGTGACAACTTTTATAGGGTTTCTTATGAGTTGTGCGCTACTTTTCTAGCATCTGTTTTATTCTAGGCATAAAATGTGGTTGCAGTTTTTCTGGTCCCTTCCATTTGGTGTGTTTGTGCCTTTTATTCTACTTGCTGGTTCAGTTCTGTAGCTGTGAGCAGTGTTGTACTAGGAGGTTCTGACTAGTAGAATTGCCAAAGCCCTATGAAGATCAGAGTAGAAGACTCTGGAAGAAGACTATGTTTTCACTGTTATCAGCTGCAGCTTTGAAATGGGAATAAACCTGTATTTTCTGATACACACAGGAATGAGTGCTGGCATCTGTTACTGAACAGCTGAGTCTGTGCTATTAAGGTGAAAGTTGGTAATTTAAACTGAGATATCTTGAATAAAGTAATAGAACAAAGCTCCAATGCTTTTGTTTCCCTAGATCTGACAGAAAAGGAAAAGGATGAAAGTTGCAAACTTGATGACTTGCACAAAAAGCGGAGTCTTCTGGCAGCATATTGCAAGTTAATAGTGTATAACGTGATAGAGATGACTGCAGCCGCTGAGATCTATAAGTATTATGTGAAGGTAATGTTTTAGATTGTTTTTGTTTAGGTTGTTTTTCCTATCAGTGTATTTCAGTTTTTGAAAGTGTCTCCAGTGTTCGTCAAAGATAGGATGTTAGTAGTGTTATGGCTCAGAATACTGGAATAATCACAAAAGGGCTGTAAAATGAAGCAGGAATGGGGCAGATCTCCTTTCTTGGTTCCACAAAGGTAGCTCACTGCAGACAAAGCCACTGAAAATTGAGGAGAGGATATGTCTGTCTGGACGTCTGGTCCTCGGCTTCCAGAGAGGCCAGTGCAGCAGCAGTTTATGGTTGGAGAGTGATTCAGCTATTGAGGTTCTCACACTGAAGTGGTCAGCTTAATTCCTGCAGCTCACACAGTCTCTATGCAGGTACCTACATTTCACACGAGTCCCAGGGTTTAGATGACCAGGGTTTAGTAGAGCTAAACTTCAAAGCCACTCTAGAAAGGCTTTCAGGAGGGCCAAAAACATCAGAGTGGGCAGTTCCCTTGAGTCAACTGACAGAACTTTGGAAATACCTGAATATGAATCTTGTTCTTTGCTTCATTGGCAAGCACTGGTAAAGTACAGAAAACTTTATTTCTCTCCTGATGAGTCTTTCCTCTTTTTTAAGAATTAACAATTAATCATGAAATAAGAATTTACAATCAATTAGTTGTTAATACTTAACAATTTCAGTGCAACTTGGATCCTCACATTACTCTTAAAAGAGCATACCATTGCTTTAGGTATGAAATATTACAAAAAGTGCAGTTTCCATCTTTTAACTTGCATGTTCTGATATTGGGAATGTTTTAGGAACTTCTTGTGGCACTTGAACAGTCATGTGGTTTGTGTACTGCCAGTGCTAAAGAAGGCGTATAACAATTTTTCAATTGTTTTGTTGCTGTTAATAGACCTACAGTGATTTTGGAGACATAATTAAAGAAACGTTAAGCAAGACAAGGCACAGTAACAAAATTCAGAGTGCCAAGATGCTGATTCTCTGTCTGCAGCAGGTAAGGTTAAGATTAAAGCAAGAGGCTAGGGGCTCTTAAGATAGCTATACTCACAGTGAAGATTTTTACCTCCCATGCCATAGTTATTCAAAATCATTAAAAAATCCAGTGACAGAAATTACTTCCTTTCCTGCACTTTCTATACGTGTGTTGTTTTTGCATGTCATAATTAAAACTCCTTTCAAATCATTACATCTATTTTAAAAGGTGCTTTTGTCCATGATTTTTTAGTCATGTTTTTAATCTTCCAGTGCATAGTATGTTAGAACTGATGTGAGATTGTGAAGTGTTTCTTGGGACACAATGTCTCTTAAGCTTTACAAATGTTAAGGATACTATGCTGTGTTTTATGGACTATCTTAATTCCTTTTGAATTTGAGGAACCATGGATGAGCCTGTGTCTGGTCAGCTCCAACTTCCCCCATGTATTTTCAGCTTTTTTTTTCTGGAGGAAAGTGCGTTGCAGCTCTTCTGAAGGGTCTCGGTTGCTGGGGCTTGCAGCTGCTGACTGATAGCCAGTTAGCTATTTTAGCAGCTGCTTTTGCCAGCTCTGCCCGTGGCCAGAGCTGCTTCTAGCCTGGAGTCCTGCTGTAATCCAGAGAGCCGGCTCCTCCCGGGGATACTGACACATGAGCTTTGCTTATTTCACACACATTGCCGGGGGCTTAGATCTCTGAACCAGCCCTTGAAATCTGAGCTTGGATGAGTCTAAGCAGCATTTGGCTACATATATTCTGCTGACATAGTCAGGACTTAGTGTTTAGGTATCACATAGACAACAGGCCCTTTTTGGCCTTTGCTTGACCTTGAAAGCTAACAGGTTGATGAGAACAAGCTACTTCCATATTCTGTTAGAAAAAAAACAACCCCAAAGCACAGTTAATTGAGCTCAAGATGTTCTTTTGACCTACTTTTACACTCAGAAATTGGACTATGGTGCTGCCAAGCTCTCTGCTTTGTATCTGCATTGTGCTACTCTGAAAGCATCTCAGGCACATCAGTCCTCTGGGGTTTGTTCAGAAGACCCAAGAGGAGATGAGGGCAATGGGACCATCATCTTCAGGAATCAGATCTCTGTTTATGCACATCATTTTTTATTTTGTGATTTGTGCCTGCCTTATGGACACAACCTTGTCCTTTGTGTCAGTTCCTTGTCGTTGTTCCATTCAGTGCTTCAGAAGCACATGACTTCCCTGCTCTTCTGTAAGGCTTGTCTGCGTCAGGCGACTGTTACTTGCTGTGCCTGTCTTGCTGTCCACCTGGTGCTTTGTTTGCCTGTAGGATTACCTGTGTTTGCTTATCTGAGACTTCTCTTGCAGCTATTTCAGACACATGCAGAAAGCCAAGACAGCAGTAGTGGTGTGGACTTCTCCTCTCCTTCCTTTGCAAACATCAAAGAACTTGCTCGTCGCTTTTCACTAACATTTGGTTGGGACCAAGTGAAATCTAGAGAATCTATAGCCATGATACACAAGTATGTGCCATGTAACATCATGTTGTCCATGGTCATTGCTTTTGTTAGTTGGCTTTTTAATCTGTTTTATTACTCTGTTCTTCTCTGTTTTTCCTTCAATAGGGAAGGTATTGAATTTGCTTTTCAAGGAGCTGCTGGAGTAGATGGAAAATGCTTGCCTCCTAACTTGAGCTTTTTGTTAATCATCAGTGAATTTTCCAACAAGCTGCTAAAGCCAGACAAAAGACTAGTGTAAGTTCAGTTCTTTTCCACCATCATACACCATTTGTGATTTGTGTATCCCTGTGCAAAGGACACTTGAACTTCAGTGTAGCAGAATTTGCTCAAGGGCTCTTCAGAGAACCTCTGAAATCAGTCTGCCCCTGAGACTGTTAGTTTGAAACACTCTTGTTGAATTTGGTAGTAGTAGTAATTTCAGATTGTTTGTGCAGTATGCATTCTAGATCTATCTTACACATAGCTGTGGCCACATGTGGCAGTTCTTCTAAAGGAAAGGGTGTTAATTTGGTGGAAGAAATTTGTGACTTGACTGGTTAGTGGAGTGGCAGGAATGTTTTTCTGAGCAGAAAAATAAATCAGATTGTGATTTACTGAAA
This sequence comes from Chaetops frenatus, assembly GCA_013400775.1. Lineage (NCBI taxonomy): Eukaryota > Metazoa > Chordata > Aves > Passeriformes > Picathartidae > Chaetops > Chaetops frenatus. Next base: position 548,233 of record VZTR01032169.1, read on the forward strand.
AGTAAAAAAGATTATGGATGAAATAATGCACGGATCACTATTTTGTAATTAACTATTTCCACAGCTTCAGGCCTCAATTATGTGAATTCCATGGAATATATTTGGAATGGAAATATGTGTGACACTCTTCATAATATAGGTATTTTAATCCAAGAATTTACTTTTTACATGGGAATATGCCCTGATCCAGTGGGCCCATGTTTTAGAGTGGTTTAAATATTTATATTTAATGCTATAAGAATGATAGCCTTCTTTTGACATCAGTGGGGTATTATGCACCTGAATGGAGAGATGTACGAGTATGTCTCTTATTCCCTTCTTCACCTGCCTCAGCTCTGGTAATTTCTGAGATGGAAGTAACATTCTTCCTTCTATTTGACCTTTAGCATTACTTCCTTAGTCAGTGCTGTTCATTTTGGATCTGGATCTCTGCACTTCAGTATTTTAATTACAGATACTGTAAAACCAGGTATTTCCATTTTTCTGAAAGCATATTTGAAGACATGGGAATGTAAGATGAACCATTAAGACACATCTGCCTTTTTGCATTTCTGAGCAAATCACTCCAGTACATGACAAGAAAAGTTTTACTTTTGTAAGGAAGTCAGCAGAAATGGAAGAAAACCAATCTTTCTGAGCTCTGTGTAACTTGCTTGTTCCTGTGTCAATTTGTCTTAAATTGGAGGATAACTTTCACGGGAATCATCAGCCACGTTTTATGTAACATGGGTCAAGAATGGTAAAATGTCTGTTTTCCTGTTACTTCACATGACACAATTTATTAATGATTGCCAGCAACACAGACAATTCATTTGAAAAAATTGATTCAAAGCTGGAAAGCAAAATGCAGAAGAAAAAAGTCAACATACACTGATTACAAACAAATTAAGTTATCTGTACCCATAGATTAAAGTGGATAATCTATGGGTATGGATAACTTAATTTTCTATTCTTGCAGTTTTTTCAGATGAGAATCTTTGAGATCTGCTACTGAAATTGGTTTTCATAGAATCCATAGGACCTCAAGGATTATCTAGTCCCAAACCCTTTGCCATGGGGAGGAACACTTTCTACTAGATCAGGTTGCTCAAAGCCTCATCCAGTCTGGCCTTGAATATTTCCAGGGATGGGGAGTCCACAACTTCTCTGGTCAGCCTTTTCCAGAGCCTCACCACAGTCACAGTCAAGAATTTCTCCCCAATGCCTAATCTAAACTCACTCTCAGTTTAAAGCCATTTAAAGCCTTGTCCTATCTCTACATGTCCTTACAGAAAGTCCCTCTCCAGCTCTCTTGTCAGCTCTCGAGGTGCTGCAAGTCCTCCCCAGAGCCTTCTCTTCTCCAGGCTGAACAATCCCAACTCTCTCAGCCTCTCTTCATAGGGGGAGTGCTCCAGGCCCTAGTTTGGACAGTTTCTGTGTAACTTTGTCCATGTTTTCAGTATTTTAAAGGGCTCTAATAATCTCTGGTGACACCCATGCAATAAGTAGTTTTCTGTTAAACCACCCTTGAAAAAGTGTCATTTCATTTAGCTCCTGGGAGTAGTTTTTAATTAAACAAGAAGAAAATATTTAATTGTTGATGGGAGCAGATTAAAGCTAAATCCTGATAAGTTTTTTCCTAGGACTATATTAAACCTCTTGATCAGATGATATATTCTGGAAGTATATTCCTGAATGTATCACATACATTTGATATATTCAGGTAGGTTTATTCATGGAAAAGTTTTGTGGGAAATAACAGAACCTAGCAGGGAATGCACTTGACTTCAGTTCTTACTGCTTTGGGCCTTCCCTCTGCTTCTGGGAACAAATGGGGAACAATAAAATTCACTAGAAGGGAAATTGCAATTTATCCGCAAGTAAATTCATACTATGTTTCTAGCATAACAGTTTCTATTCTGGGAGGCCTAAAGTGCCTTGCAGAGGCTGCAGATTATATTTCCTCTTAGAAATATTTAGGTTTAGCTCCATCATAAATTATTGGATGGAATGTTTTAGGTCAACATGAACTTTGAGAAACAAACATCTGGTTATTTTCATTTTTTTTATTAATCATGGGATTGATGTTGAGGTCTGTATGTTAACATATGTGAATGTACCTGTAACAGATGAGATACAGAATATGGGCATTTGTTAGAAGGGACTGTATTTCAACACCATCAAAGTATATGGACTTTAACCCTCTCCCCTGTAATTGCCCAGGCTGTAGCAGTAAAATACCTGGGTTGTCAATTGCTCTGTGCCACAAAATGCACACAAGAAATGAATTGCTGAATAGCAAGCAGCATGAAGGGCCTGATTCCTGAATCAGTAGGAGTCTTTCCATTGACATTGATAGCAGTTGGATTAGACCCTGAAACTGTAGTTACAATGCGTGCTTGTTTGAAACCAACAAATTCTGTTACTAGGAGTTCCTGATCCCTGGGGCCCTCAAGGGCCAGGACTCTAATTGTTTCGGAGTCGGTGCTTACCCTGACCTCCTCTCAGCACTGGTTTTCTTGTTTTGCAAAGCAAATTAAATGTCTGATATTTTCCAGACCACTCTCCTATCAAAAAAAAGAAAAAAAGAATAATATGCTGTACAGGCTGGCGTTAAAACTGTCACTTCTGGTATTTGCTGAGGTGGGGTCTGTTTTAACAACACTGGGCTTGATTTTAAAGTGATGAACTGTAGCTGAAATGTGGTGAATATCCAGTTTCTAATCCTGAGTCAGACTTTGCTTTTCTTTTCTTATTGTTATTAAGTAGGAATGGGTCAGAAAGACTTTGTCAGAAATGTCCTGTTTTTCAAATAGAGTCTTTGGAGAAGGGCTTTTCCTCCAGGAAAGGTGATAGCTTCACCTGGGATTCAGGAAGGCCCAATGTCAAGTCTCTGGATTGAACAGGGATTCAGGACAATGTTTGCCACATCCCATGTATTGTCATGACTGCAGAGCAGTTAACTGCTTCTTGCAGACACTTGACATTTTAGTGAGAGAACTGGATTGAGTTTGGGCTGATAATGTAGAAAAATGGTTTAATTGGTTGTTCTTGTTTTTAATTTTGACAGAATAGGCATTCATAGTATAAAAACCCCATTTCCTGACCAGTACTGTTTCCTGTACTACTGAATCATGGGGAGTGTGTCTCACCTGGGATCTCCTTTGTGTTGCAGTCCATGAGGCAGAAAAGGCCACCAGAAGAGGTGAATCCTCACAGAATTCTGCTCTGTTCAGATTGCTACTGGCAGCAGCAATTGACAGTGACTTCCCCTACACAGGAAACTGTATAGAAGCTGATGTAATTTTGTGATTGCTGTGGATCTTGTGTTGTTTCTAGTGCTAAAAATTCAAGCGGTCTTCTAGCTTTGAATACATTTGCATTTTAAATAGATATTTCAGAGATGTCAGATGTTTCAGAGAAAAACAGTGCCCTCTCTTCAGCAGTTCTATTTGCACCTTTGGAGAGTAAAGTGAAAATCCTTTCTTGCAATACCTGCCCCAGATACTGAAGGGAAGGATAGTAAGTTTCCTTATGCTTGCTTTTGTTTTTGTTCCAGGTACAGTTACTTACAGAGGTACATAACAGAGCCACTGCCCTGCAGAGGAGATGAATGGCAGCCCTTGGTCTGGTACAGAAACTCTTTATTGGCAAATGAAGATGAGGAGAGCTCTGTCCTTGGCAGTTTGGGAGAGTGGCCCCCTGTGGGCTCATCTAAGACATCTTCTTTTAAAAGGAAATTGTCTAATGGTACTAAAACTTCACAATTCTTGATCAGCTGTATTTTCTCTGTCTGTCTGTCTGGCAAAACTGCTGTATTTGCCATTTTGCTTTGCTTTAGCAAATTTGCACGTTCTAAAATGTATTTCATGCTTTGCATTAGCAATACAGTACCACGGTGTTTTGGATGTTGTGGACTTCCCAGTTTGAACTGTGGTTTTTGCCTTCAGCTTTGTTGTTGTTAAAGGTCCCTTGATCACTCAGTAGCAATAAGTTTGGGCTGAGGACTCCGAATGAGGAGAATTTAAGATTATGTGAATTCCACAGCGTACTAACATCTGGCATTTGTCTGAGCCACTGAGACTTGGTTGATTGCTTTTAATTGTTAACTTACAGGCATGGTTGCTTTAGGCCCTGTAGATAATTGAGACAGGAGAGGCATTTCCAGAAGTTGTTTCAGATCTTCAGGCCAGATTATCTGGGCCAAATCATCTTCTAGGGTTTTTCTCTGTGTTGAATTTCTAGGGAGCCCTTAAGCTTGTACTCCTGCCTTGAAGAGTAATAGTTAGATGGGCTGCATCCAGGCTTTGGCAATGGCAATTCATGGACTGCCAATCTGTAATGAAGTGAATTCACTGGATGGATATGGTGGGACTTAATTAAAATGTAATAAAACCATTATGAAAACAATTGCTAATAAAAATGCTAAGTGTCATGGACATGTGCAGTTGTATGTGGAGGAAAGGAAAATTTTCCACTGTTTTTTAGTTTCTTTCTCATTCTTCTCATAAATTTTCTTTTCAGTGACTTGCCTTCAGAGAGCTTGTTCCTTTGTGTCCCAAAAGGCCCTCCTTTCTTGAGCATTATATAGACTCAGCAGTAGTGATAGCAGTTATGGACCAGGGCCAAGTTCATAAATCTAGATTGCAAAAATGACCAGTGGGCAAATTAAACTGATTTTCTTTTAAGTGGCTTTTAGCTGTCTCCTTCAATAAATGAATGCTTTGCTCCAGATGTCCTTTTGAGCTTGGCCCGATTGTTTCACTGCTGTGGGGAACATACTGGAAATGACCATCTCAAGACCTCTGAGTGTGAGGCTGAAGAATGACTGTGTTCACTCTCTGTTGCAGGGTCTTTGCCTGAAACCAGCCAGACTGAAGCAGCAAGCAAAGCCCCAGAACAGCAGTGTGCTTCCCAGCTTCCCTCTGCAGCAGGGAAAAGCAGAAAGAGGCTGAAATCTCAAGAGATGCGCTTGCAGGAACATTTGCCATTCCTTTGTCCAGGAGGGCTGCGCAGAAGATACTGGTGAGCTTGATGTCTTTGAAGCTCCTTCCCCTGTTCTGGCACTGACACTTGGGGTCTCTCCAGCCTCCTCTGCTTTTGTTCTTTGTAGTACTTCATGAACTGAGGGTGTGTGCCCCTCCTGTCTTTCTTACAGGCTGTGTCCCAAGGATGGGTTGGGGTTTTTTGTTTCCTTAGTCCAATAGGTACATTTGCTACTTTCTCTTGTCACTGTCACAGGGCTTCTGTGCCTTCTTGGACGTGCATGAGTGAAACCCCACGCAGCTTAGATGTGAGAGAAGTGTTGCAGAAACAGGGAGTCTGGAGTCTGCTTTTGAGCAAAGTACTCAGTTGAAGTATTTTCCTGTAATTCAGTTAATTTATTGAGCTGTTAGGTGCCATTTCCCCTATTAGTAGGTTAAAAGGTGAAACACAAATCCTGGGAAGATGCATACTTTTCCAGGTTTTGGGATACTTGTTAAATGGACCTGGTAAATACAAGTAAAATAGAATAAAAATTTATTAAACGTGAAGGTAGCCCCTGTTTAAGTCAATGTTTTGTTTCTAAACTGCTTTATTGAAAATTCCTGTTTCATACTGGGGAATTCTGTGCCAGTAACTTTAGGCTACCTTACATGGATACCAGCAGCAGATCTTACTATGTGAAAGACATTGCCTTAAGCACACTTGTGCCATGTGCAGTCTCTGTTACTAGATTTCTCAAGACTTAGCCATGTTTTGGTTTGTTTTTCGTTTCCAGCAAAGATGAGATTAAGACAGAAGATGTCTCTGAGGAGGGCCCAGCAGAAGACACAATTGAAGATGTTGATGTTATTGGTACAGACCAGGTAATTCTGGCTGGTTTTCCAGCTCTGAGGACAGCTGTAGTTGAGGTTGGTGAATGCCAAGTCCGAGTCTCCTGGGTAGCTATGTAGCAGCAAATGGGGTTGCTCCTTCTGTGGCCCTTTTCAGGATGAGAAAAGGGGGATGCCCTCTTCCCTATCCAGCTGCAACTGTTGCCTCCTTCAGCTTGATCTACATTTTAGAGGCAATCCTTACTGTAGCATCTAGACATCCTTAGGTCATTCCTAAGGATTGAATATCATTTAGGATACATTAAGAGGAGGATCCTGTTTCTTTTTCCCCATACTGTGAAGCTTCCTGATTAAGAGCCATTTGCTGCAGTTGCTTCGTGTTACTGACACATTGCAGAGATGGCACTGCTGCATGGCCTGCGGGGAGTATCTGCTTCAGAAATGGTGTTTGCATTGTGCTCTTTGGATCGAAAGACTCGCAGTGTGTCTGATCACTGGACAGCCCTGGGCTCTTGCTGGAATATCCTGTGTTTCTTGCCCTTTTCCAGTCAAGGCTGTTGGGCAGATTAAATTGTCCCCGAACAAACTGGGGATTTGAAGGGAAGCATGAGAACATTGTGGGCTTGGAGTAGCAACCAGCATAGCCAGGGGCTTGTCTTGTGGGCACTGATTGCCTTTGGGATCCAAGTTTGGCAGAGCTGCAGCTGTCTGCCTGGGTCTCAGCTCAGCCCTGGACTGGATCCTTGCACTAGGGAAGGACTTTTAGCCCTTTGGGCCAGTGGAGTGCAAGGACTCAGATAGGATATCGTACAGCAGGGTCATATGGAGTGACTGTACAAGAAAAGGGGTTGCAGGGGGGAAGAAAGGCCATTATTTTTCCTGTTCTGCAGCTAATCACAACTCTTCTGCCCCCAAAAGGTTTCTGTGTCAGCCACTACAGGGGGCTAAGCAGTTCCTTCAGATTTTTCTCCTGTACTTCCCCCTGCTCTCTGCACTTCAGAACATAAGTCAGGGTTTGGCAGACAGTATTTTTGCAGTGACTCAGGCAACCCCTTGATTTCCAGTGACTCTGGTTATCTGGGATCTAACAACCACAGCCAGACTTCACATGATTTTTGTCTTTTTAAATGAGTTTTTCCTGTTAAGTTCAGACAGTCTTCTTTTAACATATAGTGGGCTTTTACTTTTAAAGAGGACTAGAAGGGGAAAAAAAACGGGACTTCTACCTTTTCTTTCAGTCATATGCATGTTAAAATGTAGACAGTTTGGCCCATGTATTTGAAGCAGCTCCAACTGAAGATAGATAATAGAAGAATTTAACTCCATGGACAAAGATCAAAGCCATACAGAAAATGCACTGCTTGTGCAATATGGTGCCTTTCCCAGTAGTGCCTTTTCTGGGCTTTTTGGGGTATAGAAATGCTTCTTTTGTTTTGTGGAAGTTCTAGTTCTTTGTAAGAGCTGGCTCTGTGGCTAAGCTCCTGAATGGTTAGATGCTACACTGTTACTCAGATTCCTTATGGGCTCTTACATGCTGTCTGTCTCCTTCATAGTAGAGGACTGACTTACTCTCTTTCTTCCTGTGATGTAGGACAGTTAAGACACTGAGAGGACGAACAGAAGTGACACAACATGCTATGGTTTTTTCTGCAAATTATTTAACTTGCCAGTGTGGTGTGAGGGCATCAACTGAGGTGGCAGGAGACATGGATCAAGTTGTCTCTGTGCCGATGAGCATCTACCCAGAACCAGTTTGTACACTGGGTTGATTTCTCACCATTGCTGGCTGTGGGCATTGCTGAGGTGGCTGCTGCAGTTCTAGGGTTCTCAGCATCCTGATCCTTGATGCTGCCTTGGAAAAACTCCTACCTGAAGGATTGGAATAGGGTATTGAAAAACACTGAATCAAAGACATGGTGAACGAGGTGAGACAAGCTTGTTTGAAGCATGTGGGGGCAGTGCTCTGCTGGCTGTGTTCTTCACTGCTTGAGATAACCAAATGGAGATCTGTGTGTTTCCTTGCACCCAGTGTTGGGGAGAAAGGAGCCTGGCACAGCTGTGAACACTGAGCCCTGCTGGGTGATGGCATGTGCCATATCCTGCCTGTAAAATGGAAAACCTGGATCAATCATCTGAAAGTCTTTCTGAATTCAGTTGCTTAGAGAGATGTGGTTAGAGGTTTGTAAGCATCAGGACATGTTCCCAGGAAACCTGTGTCAAGGCTTCAAATGAAGAAAGAAAGAAACAGCAGACCAGCTGACTTACTTTCCTCTGGAAGAAGTCCTTCGTACAGTGATCATGTGTTTTTACTTGGAAAAAGCCTGGAAAGACAATGTAAATAGACTGTAAATATGGCCATTCAAAAATAGGGGTTTTGGCGTTAAGAATTTGCCAGTGATCTTCACTGAAGTGTGTTTCAGTGGCAGTAGGCTTGGGAGTGCTGGTTGCTTTCATTGATCCTTCTCACTGCTCCCTGGAATTGTACATTGCAGTAATCATATCAGCTTTATTTTTTATATTTATATATATAGTATTTTGGATTGTAACTGTGTAAAATAAACTACAGAACTATTACTATCCATTAGTTCTGAATGTGTAAGTGATACTCCCACACTGTGTCTGGAGAAAGAATGGCAGCAATGTGTGCTGGCCTTTGCATTTGTTGTTATTCCACAGGCTGAGCAGGGAGTTCCCTGTGTGCAGTAACAATTAGAACTGTTAAATTACATGTATGAAAATCTTTATTTGAAAATACAAACATGTTTTTTAAACATTTTAAAAGATCTACACTGCAACCAAAAAAATAACTTACATCCTTTTGTACATTTTTTTCCCAATAAAACCTGTTTAACAGTAAGAGTGAGGCAACAATTTCAAGCTGCTGTGACACTGAT
>VZTR01032170.1:0-18460 GCA_013400775.1 Chaetops frenatus
ACTATTTCAGTCTCTGACAATCATGAGTTTAATTTTCTGTTCTCTCCAAGCAAGAGACTTCAGAAGTATACTGGGAGAAAAAAATTCCAGTGAAGAGTTTTCAATTTAGGTTCAAAATTTTCATCTATTTCAAATTAAAGTTGAATTTCCAATAATTCTAGGATATAGCCACAGAAATAAATTGATGAAAAATGTAGGTGTGACCTTTTCACTAAAGCACAGACAGATAAATAAAGGATAAGAAAAAAAAAGGCATTGGATGATTTAGATTAAAACAAAGTGTAAGGGAAGGGAAAAAGTATAGGAACTACCTAGTCTTCATTATGCAGAAATATAGCAACATCTGAACAAGGTGTCATCTGGGTAAGATTGGCTGTGCCATATTCAGCAGATGTTAAATTAAAAGGTATTCTGAGAGAAAAGGGCAGGTTGGAGACCTGTTCATAAAGGTCAGGCTTGTGTAATCACTGACAATTTGATCTATTGCTAGGTATAACTGTGAAAGCTGGATCCTCAAAGCAGCAAATGTGAAGTTATCAGAGTCCTTTGAGATTCTGTGTGGCTAATATACATTGAAGACATCAGAGCAGCAGAGAAGACAAATGAGCATACACTGCAGTGGTGCAGAAAGAACCATTTACTGCTCCCAGAACATCAAGGAGAGCAAGCTGAAATATTTCAGGGACATACCAAGGAGAGATGGAGATCGATCAGTAAAAACAGTAGTGTAAGGCAGAACTGCAGGCAGAACTGGAAGCACGGATTGGGTCAGCAACATAACAGAAGGGACATTTCTGCAAGCAATGAGGGGATGTCAGGTCTTGTGAATCATGATGCAAAGGGCCACTGACCTCCAAATTTAAGGCAGAGCTTGATAATGATGGATATAGGTAATTTATCAAACAATGATGTCAGCTGGTAAGCAGCCTAGTTAAAAGACACATGAAATGTAGCCTCATGTTTCTGACCCCTCAAGCACCATCCAAATAAGATGAGGCTTTCTTCTAATAAAAGCTGTAGATTTCATATATCAAAATTCTACTTCATATAAACCCATAAAATACATTTAGACACTCCTTACGTATAAACAGACATAACATTCTTATACAATGACAAATATGAAATTATATAAATTACCTAGAAGTTTTTTATAAACTCTGTTAAATTATTCTTATAATCAATAGTTTCATTTTACATGGCAGACTATTGTTGGTTATTCTACAAGGGTTTTTTTCCTGAGAATTAATAAAATATGTAAATATGCCATTATTTCTGAAGTCCTCACAAACTTTTCAAGAAATCTTTAAAGAATTTATTTATTTTTACTTCACTCTGACCATTACTGTACTTTAAAACATGTGTTACTTTTCCCTAAAAAATCTATTTTGGTCTTTTTCAGCCTAACATTTCTGTGTCTATCTGAACCATGTCCATTTACTTTCTGTCTTTCCATACCTCTGAACTCAGTGTTTCCTTGTGTGACCAAAAATGGTCTCATTCTTCACACCATTACATTCAGCCTAATAGCTTTAAACAGGATTTAATCCACTGAAAAACCTGGTTATGTAAACCTTAGCCAATACCAAACTTCTTTCCACACCGTGTTATTGTTTCTTTCTACACCACAGACAATCACAAGGGCATATTCTTGTCTTAAATCTGACGAATATCTCCATTGCCAGAAGAGTCATTGTCTACCAAATTTATACTTACTCTCCTCTGCAGACTTCTGAATTGTTATCACACCTAGCATGAACGAAGATATAAACCAATGAATTGGGTTATATATGCATGATTTCCACATTGAAATAATCTCCTACAATCAGATTTTTTACACAAAGGTTATGCAGAACAAAACATAATGAATTGCATTTGGTCCAATTGATTTCTTACAGAAAATAAAAATAATGCTTTATTATCAGGCTTAATAAACTGTGAAAAAGACTTTTATATGTGGCTAATATTTCTTCATCCACAACCTGGCATTACAACTCTGCAAAGTGCAATCAGGTTTATGAAGAAAATTAACTTCCTCCCTCTACTGTATCTACTTCAGTGTCTTAAATAGCAAAATATTCTGGGGACGTGGTAGTTCCTCTTTTCACCTAAAAGTGACAAATCACAGATGCAAAAATTGCTGATGCTCCCAAATATTGTAAATGTGCAGCTGTATATGCCCTTAGTTAAAAGGATCCTGAATGGGAGAGGATAACACTCAGTTCACTGCATTAACTGCACCAAACAAATTTCTCTATGTACACAGCACTTGATAAATTACAGCCTCTAAATCTGAATGAACTGCTTAAGCTACCTCTGTCTACATGTCATGACTCCTTGAAAAGCAAGATATATTACTTCAAAGATTTTTGTGTGGTTATAGATCAAAAATAAATAACACTATCTCATTTAGTTAAATAAAGTGAGTATCTATATAAATCAAGAGTCCTCTCATGCTTTCAGGAGACAAGCTGGCAAGGCATATATAGTCCTTTACAATCAGAGTTCGTAAGTTCATGCCACTTAAAACAGGCATGTCTTGGGAAATACCCAAACTCCTGTGTATTCTGCTTGGAAAATATTCAGTATCACAGAAATTTGTCAATAAGAAGCAAATCAAGTTTCTGAATAGGTGAAAAAATGTGTTTAATCCATGTTCAATGTTGACGGCAGTAAGTCAATCACTGGAATTTGCTATGCTCAGCTTCAGCCAGCAAAATCTGACTCTCACAACCCTCAGTAACTCAGGCAGATTTAGCCTTGAGAGCACTTCTAGCCTATTCATTACCAATGAATTTTTAAATCATATTGCAAAACAAACCATAAGAAGGTTTGGTTTTCTTTAGGGATGAAATTTGAACTAACAGAATTCTTGGGAGACACATGGCTATATTGCCTGACCTTGCATCACTTCACTGTCAGTATTTTTGAATAGCTGAGAAAAAGAGTACAACAAAAAAGGCCCTAGATATGACAATGGTTGGGAAACAGAAGAAAGACTTGGATAAGGTTAACGCAGAGCAATTATAATTTATATGAGAGAATGTCTTGTGATAACCTTTGACATTCATTTCCATATTTTACATTTTGACATCTCTAATTTTTTTTTGTTTGTTTTTTGCATTGAGTGACATTTGTTTTAATGTAATTTTAACTTATAATTGGCAATGCATATACATAATTACTGTTGGTCTAATCACATAATTAGAGCACATATATTTACATAATTGCAATACTTTATTAGAAAGCGTAGTTTCAGTGTTAATGGAATTATGCTTAATGTCATCCTAAAAGTCCACATGAATCTATGGGAAAAAGACATAAGAAAAAACTATAAACATGGTTTAAAATTTACTACCTTAACCCTCCCTCTCAGTGTTGTATCAGCAAGTACACATTACTCTCATTACCATAAATAGAGATTGGCCAAGACTAATAATCATTTTTAGAAGTCCAGAACTGAACTATGGAAGTCTGTTATTAAAAACCCTTAAAACCATCTATTTATTTAACTAGGGACTGCTATTGAAGTGAAAAAAGAACAGGAATCAATCTTTAAATAATATACTTCTAGAAGATTCTGCCCTTAGTATTGCAATAGAAACCAATAAGACAAATTAAACTCTGCAAAGACCTCCTAAGTAGAAGAATCTAATAATCTGAGGACTGCTCAGATGGGTTATATTGATCAAATTTTATTTGAAAGAGGAGCCTAAAATCCTGTTGTAAGTCCTGTAATCAGCTCAGTCTTTCCTTCAGTGTTAATAAATATTTGACTTCTCAGCTCAGGATACTTTTATAGTAGTTTTGTTCTTCCATTGACTTCAAAGGCAAATAAAACAACCTTTGACTTTTGCCATTGATTGCTCAAACACTTACTGGATGAAGTCACACTAAAGCTTTCTTTCTGTCTTCTCCAGTTATTTTTTTCCTGAAAACAGCTATATGAAATATGTTCTTGTCCTGATTTTCAGATAAAACACTTGGAAAGAAGAAGCCTTATGATTACAAATAATGTGTGTTTGGGTGGATTTGATTTTGGTTTTTATTTTGTGAGATTTGGTGCTACGGAATGAAATTTAGGCATAGTAAGTCATGTGACAAATATAATTTTTCCTATGCAAGTACACGTATACAAATACGAATTATGTTCAAACAGAATTTCATGGTTTATCCCTAAACTTTAAGAACTAATTTATAAGAGGTATTATTATGGTAAGTATTTAGATGCTGCCTAAATGCTCTTAGGAGAACAGGTTGGGCTGAACCAACCACAAAACATTATCCTGTAGGACAGTACTTTCTGTGCTTACATGCCTGCTACAAGTATATTCAGTTACAACACTGCAGTGTGACTCCTGGGACCTGTTCCCTGAAGTGACTCTCAAGACACACTATAATTTGACCATTCTTTATCTGAAAGATTCTCATCTTACCCAGTGATGACAAAGATGATCCATTACAGTCATTGTTACGTTTTCATGCAAATGATGGAAATGTTTGAGCCATGCTTCACATCTGGAGAAGATAAAAAGGGAATTTCCTGAGAATATCATTCCAATGGCAGGGTGGCCATTTGTTCATTTTTTGAGGAACGAGAACCTATATTCTCAGTTTGTAGGGATGGAGATCCACAGCCTTACTTTACCTGAAATAGGTAAAAAGGGGACAGAGTAAAAGTTAGAGGAGGTTATATTGCAGTGTGTACATTGTCTAAATGGATGCTTAAATTGAAAGTGGATAAGCAGTGGGAGGCTGGAAAATGGGTATATTTGAGGTCAGTGTTTCTCTTAATGATTTTAGGTCATGTGGACCTAAGCACTACCATGTAACAATACAAATATTTACTTAGCAGATGAAATTATAGGATTAAGGCTTTAGAAAATGCTTTTTTTTTTTACTACTTGTGCACACTTGCACACAAATTGCCCAAGCTGTGATTTGAAATGCACCTCTGTCACACTGCAGTGTTACATCTGTAGCACAAAAACCGGGATGGTCTGCAGAGTGCCGATGGTTACTTTGCCAGTGCTGACACCGGTGAGAACAGGACTGTACTTTTCCCTTTTCAGATTTGGTATCCTGCATTTGAAAGCTCGCAACACTCACCAGGCTCTGTCCCACAGCCCCCAGATAAGGTGAGCAGAGCCGGTCATTGATGGTCACCCCGGTCAATGAAGAGCCCAATGATCTCCAAACAGGTTTATGGTGATGAGGAAAGTCCAATTCCAGTCGAGTCAAGCCTTGGTCAGGATCAGGGAGGTCCAGGTCTAGGCACAGGCATCTGCCCCAGCCAGGGCTGTGGGCACGGTAGCATAAGTGAGAGCAAAGGATCAGGGTCTAAGCTGCTCACACAGCAGATCTGGAGAGGATCAGCTCCACACACAGCTCACAGCTGAAAGAGGAAACCCCAGGTCCTTCCAGATAAGATACCTTTCTCTGTCCCTGCCCCAGTTGTCCTTAAAAGCAAAATGAACATAGTCAGGGCTCAAGTGTGACCATGGCTCAGAGTTGTCCCTGCTGCTAAGTTACTAGAGCTGTACTCAGGACCAATTTTGGCTCTGGCCAAACAGCACTGGTGTGCCCCTGACAGTGGACACACACAGTTTAGGGGCAAGTTTAGGGCCACATAAGCTAAATCATTCCCACAGGTGCTGATTTAGGCGTTCTACTGGTGTGGGAAGGAAGAATGGGAATAGCATTTAGTTGTATAAAACAAGTTAAGCTATGTCCATCAGACTTCTGGCCAGAAAACTGGTCCTAGCCTTGTTTTCCCTTCCAGCATAGATAAAAATCTGTCTTTTTAAATTTATTTTTTAATGCTAAGAAGTGATATTTCAGACTACAACATAAGGATTTGGACCACAGCCTTATGGGAAAAGGTTTGAATCTGTTGGGGTTTCATTGATATACTTTTGCTAGCAATGAGGGCATAAATCTTACAATTTCTTGTCTCAGTTACTTAAGGGAAAGCTTACAAAGGGACCTAATGGATGCAGTCCCAGGAATTTAGGTCTGAAAGCAGTACATATTCAACTCACCTGCATACAGAAGCCCGACTTCTGCCTTGTTCCTCATCAGGAGTAAACTGATTTTGTGGGATTCAGAGACTTAATAATCTAGGATAGTCATTAGGCTCTTATTCCATTATATGAGGATTTGAAGTTCCATCCTTTGAGCCTCACAGAGAGACACAGAGGCTGTCAAACAGAAATTTCACTATAATGTGAACATTTGGGGATTATTCTAGATGTCTCTGAGAAAATAAATTCTTCCAGCTTTGCAAGAAATTTGCACTTCAACCAGTAGTACAGTGTTATAAGATATTAATCATTTCTCTGTGGGTAATATGTATAAAATTGAAATGTACTATAGTAATTTGCAACAATAAATTAGTAAAATTTTAGTAGACAGTGCATTACTAGACACCTATGCTTCTCTTCAATATCAATGTGCTTTGAAAGAAGCCAGCATTTTATAGGGCTCAGAATGTGAACATTAAATACATACAATTGGGTATGAATTAATGTAAATCATAGACTTGGTCAATTTTTTTCATGATTTTAAAGCTATCAATGAAATTTCTTCATTATCTCTCAGAGCAAAAATAGTTGTGGAAAATATATATTTTGGCAATTGTTTTGTTCTTTTCCTTCAGAACTTAAAGACATTCAGTTTTCTATATATGGCAGTGTGTTGTAAAACTTAAAGGGGTAGTAAAAATTATTAAAAAATTAAATATCTGTGTTTATTTGAAATTAATACACCTGTGCAGACTCACAAATTTACTGTTTCACAAATGTAATAATTAATAATTTATAAATGTGAGGCACAAATCTAAACTTTAGAAATGTAGGCTTCTCACAATCAAATGTTTGTCATCAGTTGTATTTATGAACAATTTTAACCTCTTTGTGGTATCCTTCCTGACCTTCAGCTGCCACACAAAAAATGGGCCACAGGCCTGTCAACCTTGTGCAGAAGTCTATGAAGTTTATATTGCATTAGCAGCCTACTCTACCTTACATATCTGTTTTGAAGATTTTTCCACCAGTAAAAGATGTACTTTATGTACTCTCAAGCCCCTGTACTTCAACACATAAATAACCATGTGAAATTAGTAACAAGATGCAACTTAGAGGGTATTTTCCCCTGATAATTCTGCCTGAATCTTTGCAGTCTAGAAAAGTCAAACACACATAAGTAATAAAAAATTTTAGAAATATTGAGTGGCATCTTGATTTTGTGGCAAATTTTTTATGCAAAGCAGATTATTGATATTTATGTGCCAAGTGGTATGTGCCCAAAGAAGAATGTGGCAGCTCTGAAAAGCTCTCTTTCACTGAGAAGCAGTCATTCAAAATTACATCAAAAATAAACTGAAATACTTTAATAGCATTTTATAGTAGTTTAAAATTTCCAAATCAAACTTGATATAAGGAGTAAGCATTTCATTTCTTTCTAGATTCAAATAATAATCTGAAGCCTTTTTTTTTGCTTTCATCTTTCAAGCATATTGGATCTTAAATATTGTTGCCTTCCACCCTACAAGAAAAATAATTTAATTTTACAGCACTACTTTTTGAAAGCCAGCCTCTTTCATCACCTAGCTATAAAAATGCAATATGTTTTTTAAAACACCTCAGTTTTTAGTAAGATCTCCTAAATTAATGAAAATTTTTACAAGTTCATATTCTGGACAGCCTCCTTGCACAAAAAAATTCGTAAAATATTTAAAAGGATAGAATTGATGCTCCTAATGGTCTTTATGAGTCCATTTATTCTGTCATCACTTATCACCTTACCCAAATTGTCAGATATCACTCTGCAAGCATACTAGGTACTCAGCACACTACTGTAAAAGGTTTTCAGAAGTATCTTGAGTTTTCATTTCCCTGCTTTACACCAGAACAAATTTGCACAGCGTAAAATTGGAAAACATTTCTCCAGAAGAGATTTTCACAGAGAAGCAGTTTTCCCTCAAACATGTATGTTGAAATAATGCCACTCCTAGTAGAGATATCCTCTATTTTTCAACCAAAAAAAGACAATTTCTGTATTGACAATTTCTATATAGAAATCCTGTAGAGTACTACAACTAATAAGAATAATATGCAAGGTATTTCTCTAAATTTCCAAGCCCCAAGGAGATAAAGAGTTTGAAAGTAATGAACTTACCCTTCTTAAAGGTATTTTGAAGTTAATATGTTATTAAATAGTAATAGATACTCATAAGCTGTGCTAGTTTTTTTTGGGGTAGAGTTAATTTTCTTCACAGTGGCTGGTATGAGGCTGTGTTTTGGATTAGTGCTGAAAAACACTGTCAATAATTCAAAGATGATTTTGTTATTGCTGAGCAGCACTTTCACAGCATCAAGGCCTTTTCTGCTTCTCAAACTGCCTGAACAGTGAGGAGACTAGGGATGCACAAGGCATTGGGAGGGGACACACTTGGGACAACTGACTGCAGCTGACCCAAGGGACATTACGTACCATATGGCATCATGTTCAGCTTATAAAACTGGGAAAAGAAGGAGGAAGGGAAGATGTTCAAAGTGATGGTGTTTGTCTTCCTAAGTCACTGTTATGTGTGATGGAGCCCTGCTTCCTGGAGATAGCTGAACACCTGTCTGCCCACGGGTGAATTAATTCCTTGTTCAGCTTAACCAGGGATGAATTTTGTGTAGTATCTGTACTGTGGGTTTCATTACAGCTCAAGTACAGACAAAACACAGACTATCTTGATCTTCCACTTAGATTATTGCCAGAAAAGAAGATCTATGACAGATAAATTAAGACTGAAACATAAGTGCAAAGATGTAAGCAAAAGGATATTTTTATGCTTAAGACATGCATCTAGGACTTTTAAAGTTTACATTTAAAACCTAGCTCTGCAGCATGCCTCCTGTGTGAGCCTGGGTTACCAACTTTGAGCCCAGTTTTATCAGCCATTATCACAGTTGCTGTACTTCCCCAGAGAACAGGTTGCAAAGCCTGATGGACATTGTGTTCTTCTACAAAGGAGGACAATAGGCACCAAAATGGAAAGTGATGAACACAACACCATGCTCAGGAGGCCCCTCTGGATCATCAACTTCTAGTCATCTGTTAATGAAGACAACATAAAACACAATCTTTTTTATAAATTTTTACAGTTCCATGGAAACAAATCAAGATTTTGCCTTTTTCTAGAAGACTGTTCCAAATTTTCACAGCATTCACAGTTCACAAATACCCCAGATTTCTCTTAATTTCACATTTAAATTAATTTATGTCCTTGTGCCAACATTAATTTAACTCAAATACATCTTCCTTCTGCCCACTGGTGATTAATCACATCTTTTTGCAAGACTAAGCAAGTAAGCCTCCTTTCCAGCCTCTGCTCAAGGAAAGCTTCCTGGAATTTGACAATCTTTCTTTCCACCTGTTCCTTATTTTGCAAATGTATCTTTCTTAGTCCTGAACACCAAGACTCAGAGGTCTCATGGGACAAGTACCTCTCTACTATCACTAGAGATGCTTTGCTCAAAATCTGCTTAGGTTCATGTCCACTTATGTCCATCTTTTTTATCCTGTCTTGTATAAGAAAAGAACCATTACCTTAAAAACCTTAAGTTCCTCATGATTCCATTCTCTATTAATACCCTTTCCTCATAAAACTGTTGTGTTCAGTTCTTGTGGTCATTCAGTTTTCCTACCAAATTATATTCTCTTCCTGCTTTTTTTTATAAGGTTATTTTGCGACCTTAGTAGATTTTCTAGCATGTGTCTATTTCTGCCCACTTTATTTATGACAATATTAAAGAAAATTGTCTGAAGACGGATCTTTGAGAAATTTCAGTATAATGACTTCCTTCCAACCCAACAGTTTCCCTTTCAGCTTCATCTAACATAGTCTTTTTTTACCCAGATATGTACACACATTGAACTGCTGTTGAACTAATAACCTCTTATGCAGCACTACATTCAAACATTCAAAGGCTGCATTGTGTTCTAGATAGATGAGATCTGCTGCAGTTCACTTGTCTGGAAAATCAGTTGTCTTCTCTAAGGAAAGTATCACATTAGCCTCACTCATTCTGTATTTGTTAAAACCATGTTGCATCTTACCTCATTTTTATTTACTTCCTAATCTCAAGCTCTTGTTCACTTCTGTAACTGTTCTAAAATGTTCTGTGTTATTAAGGTTATATTGCCAAATCTGTAGCTAGGAAGTCAGTATTCCTTTTTTGTTTCCTAAATGTAAGAATACATGTAATATTTTTTTCCACTCATACAGAACCCTTCCAATCCTACAGGTGCTATAATAGACATTCTTGACAGCAAATAAATTTTGCATGCAAACTTCTTCAATGCTCTAGTCTAAAGGCCATCTAGTCCTAGTCACAGAAGTATTACTCTAAACCTATGTAAAATAGAAGGGGTTTTTCTTCTGATGATCTGACCTTGATTATTGATGATGAGTACTGTACTCATCTCCAAAATAATTGTTTCTTCTAAACAGATTTAATCTATCTACAAACAAGAAAATAGATAACAAAATAAGTCATTTTTTGTCCGACTACATTTCTAAATCTTTCAAGTTCTCAGGTATAAAGGATTTTAGAAATGTTTCTCAAATGGCTTAAAAATTATTTTAAGAATATACTTTATAAAAATGGAATTACAAAATTAATTATTATTATTGTGCAGTGTTAACATTAACTGTTACTGTGCATAATTAGAAAAACAAGCAAACAAAAAAGAAAAACGCTGGACAAAGATCTGATTACAGCATTGAACTACAGGAAGAATTTCAGACATTGAAATACTTGAGCAAAGTAAAAAATTATAGTGACTGAAAGCAAAAGCAGATTAATTTAAAGTAGAAACAAGATGAATCTTCTAGCAATGAAGGTGGTTAAGGAATGGAGCAAAACCTCAAGAGAAGCCACGAATTGTCTCCTAATGTCATTAATTTAGAACCCTCTTGGTATGGCAGAGCACAGCAGTCCTGGCTATAACACTATGTTAAAATTATATATAGTCTTCAATCCTGTTAACATGCTGTTAGTGCCAGATCTGGTGGGTTCTGTGACACTTTTGGAGAGCCAGCAAGGAGAGCTACAGTGATTAGCACTCTCCAAGAGACACACCTACCTAAAAATTTTGCAGTTTGTATTAAAAGATATTTTTCAAGAAAATCAAGATAGAAGGAATTTCAGTCTAGGTAGCATAGGAACATTTCTCCCTGAACTTTTCTAAATACATTTATGGCAAAGTGGCACTTTAGTTAAATACACAATAACACACTTATTAAATCTACAAAAGGCTGAAAGATCAGAGATTGTCAGTATCGACTACAAAAATAAAACATATAAATACAATCTCAGCTGAGTGTTTCAGGAACAAAAGAAACCACTAAAATACAGGTATTTCAGAAAGAACATTATAAAAAATAAATATTCTTGAAATAAAACATCAGAGAGCATGCAGGAAATGAGAAATCAGATCTTTATGAAACACAGGTCCTTCACATAGCACAAAATAGATACAGTTTTTTAACAAGGCATTAAAACTTACAGTGTGTATTGCCAATGTCAATCAAGAAGAATGACAATTACAGCTTTGTGCTCTCCAGAGCACAGAGAGGTGATGGTAAAAGAACCCCTTCTATGGATTCATTTCAGCCCATACCTGTGTGCATGGACAATGCTACATCTTTTCTGTTGCTTGAGGAGACAAAAAATTACCTGTCAGAATTTTTACCACGTTTTAACATGATAAACCTACTGACACCCTGTTTGCTGTAGTTTCATACCATGTGGAAAGGAATGGTAGCTTCTGGTTGCACCTTTACGGAGAAATTGAACAGTATTGGAGACCTGTCCTAGTCACGGATTTTCTTTGCTGTGAAACTGCTACTGCCAGAGTTTTGGCCCATGCTGACATGTGCACACCCAAACAGTTCTTGGTCATAGTTTGATAGTGAGGGCCAGGGATATCCCCAGCCAGGGACCATTCTCAAAAGATAATCTGGATCCAAGAAACAGTGTGAACACAGACTTTTCTACGACATTTTGTACCAGCATCTTTTCCTTAGTGGTAAAGGAACACCTGTGCTAACATGATTAGAGATTATAAATCATTTTAGCATGGTGCTACAGCCAGGACGGGTGTGCTCTGCCATACCAAGAGGGTGTTGACAATGAAAAACTTTTTTTCATTGTTTCTAATTCATTTTTTGCTAAAAGATAATAAATAAGATTGAGTGAGTGTCATACATAATACCTTTGAAACACAGAGGGAGCTGTTCAGGGTAACATCTGAACTGCACAGAAATGGCAGGTCTCTAAAGCTAAAAGAAAAATAAATAAAAATAAATACAGACACAAGTAATGGAGAACTCAGAAACAGACTCAATAAGAAATTGCTACATTTTATTATAAATTAATCAAAAATAATTGACATATCTGCAAGAAACACTGAAGAGGTTAGAAGTCCTAAGATATGTGTGTGTACACTTATGTGAAATGACATAGAAATATAAGATTTTCAAACTATTAATTGCACTTTACTTATGTTAAGGGGATATTAAATACCTGATGTGTTTAACACCTGAATCAACATCTTGAACACTCAAATGGATGTACTGAAATTAGTAACAGATTTAGTGATCATTTTGATGTTATGGCTTAGGTTCCATCTGTCAATTTTCTTCCCTTTGTGACTGCTCTTTTATTTATTTTAAAAATACTTCGAAGTTCAAGTTTGACTCTTTTCAAATATATTCAGAGGTTGTAATTAGAAGTTAATCACTTTCCTCATATACAAAAATATTTTTGCTGTTAAAGCTACACTGTATCAGTGGCAATATCTTAATTCTTTTCAACTGTTGTTTATTATACCCTTCACTACAGATTTTAGTCAATGTACAGAGACTTTCCCATAGTAAAATTTAGTGTTTGGGCTAGAGAAGGCACTACACTGTTGCTAAGACTCTGCTTGGAAGTGATATCACCCCATTCCATTGCATAGCCAGCAGAACACACCAAACTTCCCATTTTTTTACCCCTGCAAAGCACATTTCTGTTTCAGCTTCCCAGCTCAGCTTCCTGGGCAGGGTGCTGAGATAATGCACAGCACAGAGGTGAGCAAGCATGAGAGCAGGGTCCCTTCCTAACAGGGCTCTACCAGCAGCTCCATCTCTCTAATTCAAGTGATTTTGATGTTGAAGATCTCCAGGGTATCTGTAGTACAGTGAACAGTACATAGATTTGAGTTTTATTTTGCCATCATCCATGCTGTTCAACTGTTAGCAGGCTTCCTCACATTGATGTGGCACATGGCATGCCAGGCACTGAGAAATATCTTGTAAAAGAGCAGGAGCAATGGGCTCATTAGGGGACCATTCACAAGAGGCAGAATAGGTTAATTTACACTGTTTAGTCGGGAAAAGATTTTGAACATATAGGTGTAAGCCTGAGCATAGCACTTAATCTTAAACCTCTGCCCTACACTATCCTCTAGCTGAGACACAGTCCTACTGCTTTTAACAGTCCAACAAGAGGGAACAAGCAGCCTTACTGCAAAAAGGAAAGGTTTCCTTAGTCTTTTGGCTATGACTGATAAATACATCTTTATTCACCAATTTTCTGCTGTCCTTCCTTGTGCCAAAATCTCTGGTTGCCAATCTAAGCATAACCACTTCAAAAGGACATGCTGGCAACACATGAAAGGTGCAATATGATGAGAGAGAACAGGTGTTTCCATTGTTTCAGACCACTGTTTTAGGATACTAATACTCTGCATGCTCCAGTTGGATGCAGCATTATGAAAATCATTATCTTGCTTCAAGTGTATGCAAAAGAGTTCCCATGCTGGCAGTTGATGTACTCCTCTGTGTAAAAACATTTAACAGTCCAAGGCTGCTGAGGAGAGCAGGTAAACAGTCACACAAGCCAAGACACCTTTGTTATAAGAATCTCTACTGAAAGAAAGACAAAGGGAAAGAGAGAACTGACCTTTTGCCTCCTGTCCCTCCCACTGCAGAAGACAGAAGCAGGCCAGGGATGAGTTCTTGCACAGCTGATGGAGTAAATAGGAGTGTTCAATCACAAGATCTAGGCAATATTTATTCAAGTGTCAGACCCTGTTCCCTGCAGCTCTGGAATTTAATAATTTCCTCCACTTCTCACTTTTAAGCTGCAAAAGTTCAGAGGAAGAAGGTTGTTAACAGTGGACAAGTGGATGCCACTGCTTCACCGGCCAACAAAGGCGATTCTCATCTCTGAGGTCAATAACAAAAGTATCATGAATAAATAACAACAACGAAACCTAAAACCTGTAAAGAGATTCTCAGGAGTAAAGCAGTTTACATACAGCTGCAGTAGTAACTGGAGATGTCTTTGACAAAGACATGCAAATAGTAATAGGAAGGCTCCTTTGATGGGTTGACCTTGGCTGGAGGCGACGTACTCACTAAAGCCGTTCTATCTCTCTCCTTCCCAAATGTGCAGGGAAGAGAAAATATAACAAAGGTTCATGAATTGAGGTAAGGACAGGGAGTGGTCACTAACCCATCACAGTAAAAGTACTTACCATCACAGTAAATCAGACCCAACTTGAAGAAATGAACTGGATTTATTACCATTCAAATAAGAGTAGGATAATGAGAAGTAAAATAAATCTTAAGACCACCTTACACCCACTGTTCCCTTCTTCCTGGCCTTAACTTTACTCCCAATTCTCTACCTCCTCCCCCAGCAGTTAAAGGAGATTGCAAGTTGGGGTTACAATCAGTTCATTGCATTGTTTCTGCCACTGCTTCCCTCTCAGGGAGAGGAGTCCTTCTTTTCCAGATGGGGGGTCCCTCCCAAGGGAGTCAGTCCTCCATGAACTCCTCCATGAGTCCTTCCCATGGGCTGCAGTCCTTTACGAACTGCACAAGGATTTCCCCAACCAAGAATGCAGCTGACAGCACTGACTCAAATTAACAGCAGTTTTCAGGGCAGTTTAAAGAAAACAAAATAAAGAAAAAAGAGAGAAAGAAAAAAGAGACTTTCATGAAGATAAACCCATCGCGAATTTTTCTGGTTTTGTTTTATCCTTTTGCTCCCTGTTATGAAACATCTTGGATGGATAATTATTATTTCATTTTGAATATTTTAGCTTGGAATCACTTTAATCAGGCACTGTTAGGGTCTTCTAGAAGAAAAGAACTTGTAAGTGCACTAGGCACCCAGGCCTAGTGGGATAACAGATGGGACAGGCAGCAAGAGCAAAGCTACATGTATTTTGCAGGCAAACAAGACGTCACTGCGTGCATAAGCTGAGCAGATACAGGCTCCCTCTGTCCATGCCTAGATCTGTGTAGCTGCTCTCATGCAGGCCTGAGGCCCAGTTTATTCTCAGGGTTAACATCAGCTGTGTCACTGCGCAAAACCAGTTTCTCTGCTGGTGGTGTGAACCATGGGCAAAACAAGATGGTATCTGCCTGCAGAATAGCACACTGACAATACCTCAGGAGTGAGTGGGACACCTGCTTTGGCTCAGAGGGGAGAGAATACAGCAAAACCTGCACTGAAAGAGATTTGTTTAGAAGAAACCAAGTGGAGTGTAAAGTGTTGCTGCTGTTCTGGCAATGACACAAAAATTTTAGTCAATGTAAAGCATGGACTTACAAGGTAAATAGCTCCATGGAGTTCTTAAAAAAAAAAAAAGGATTTTAAAATAAGATGTTTGAATTCAAGATTTAAAAGGTTGATGTACACAATTTTTTTTACAATATTAAATTCAACCATTAAAAAGACATGAAAGTTCACAAAGTGCAACTATCTCTCAAGTCTGCATAGTGCAACAGCCCATCAAATCATTTCTATATGTTCTGTGTATATGTTCTGTGTTTAGAGAGATAGAAGTCAGTAAGAAACCTGACTTTAGCTTGATAATCCATATAGAGATTATCAGCGATCATTAGCCACTGGAAGGAGGCTGTCCTCTCTTTGCATACAGTCTACAATTACCCTAAAATGCAGTATCTGTCATCAGAATGCTTCCTGCAGTACATTCTGCTTACAGATGTCCTCTGGTAGTAAAACTTTATCATTCTACTGATGATGTGCTGACTGACAACACTCACAAGAATGTTTTGTCCCCCTCCTTCCTTTTCACACACTGTATATTTTATTCTGATTTCTGAGTGTAGGAACATGGTTCATGCTGCATAATTTTCAGAGCCCACAAGAAAATCAATTCTCTCTCCACTGATGTTTATTGCGAACACTGTTCTGACGACTTCAAGCTCTAGCAAAAGGCTCAAATGACATTTTCAGGAAGACAAAAAAAATGAAATTCAGAGTCAGGGCCTGGACTTGGGACCCTAATCTGGACTTCCCAGTTCAGTCAAGGAGCACAAGGAAAATGAGAAGGAATGTTCTTCAGTATATTCATTCACTCCATGGAAAAGTGATGTTCCTTTGAAAGAGGAGTGGGGAAGGAGGAAGAAAAAGGACAACAAACAACAACAAACTTGTTGTTTCCCAAAAAGACTAAGGTGTCTTTAGGAGCTAAAGAATATGCCCATAAGTTTTTGTAGGGCATTAGGGGGGGGTTTTGCTTAAGACCTACTTTTCATCTTTTGAATAAAACTCCATCTTTAATGTGTTCCATCTATACTTCTGCCAGCCTTAAACTGAGAAACATAGTTTGTTCAAAGATGAGACTTTGTTTTGATTTCCTTCTTAACTATGTTATCACAGAGGCCTTACCAACCTCTCTCACTGGCCCAGTTTTGGCCAGCAGCATGTCCATCTTCAGAGCCATCAGGGATTGCCTCTGCTGGACGTGGTGAAAGCTTCCAGAAGCTTCTCATGGGGGCCAACTCTGGCCCCCCTGCTACCAAAAACCATGTTGTGCAAAATAAATACAAAATGTCATTANCACTTCACTGCTCTGTTGTGAGATGAAAGGTACCTCCAGGATCATCTTGATTTACACTATCTTATAGCCATCTTCAGTTTTCTTCAAGACTCTGAGACAATAACCAGATGTCTTTAGTTTTACTTTTTATGTCTTTAGCTTTTACTTATATGTCAAATGCAAGCAGTTTAAAATATGTTGACAGAAACAGCCAACTTAAGTTACAGTTTCTGAAAGTATCACATAAGAATTCACGCTAGGTGTTAATTGTAAATAATGAGTGAGGGAAGCTGGATCTTTTCTAAGCCCCTAATGCAGTCTGTTACTAAATAAAATCATCTAGAGCCCAATGTTTGGCCTGTAGGCAAAGAGCACAGTGTGGCTTGAGCTCTGATGTTATTCCCCTTCTCTCCTCAGCCACAGAGAGGGTGGCTCATCCTGAGCCAGAACAGCACACTAATAGATAAATCATAGCGTCAATCATGTGCTAATTATCAAATTTGTGCCTGGCCTTGTTTATTTTCCAGTCCAGATGTAGCTCATATAAAAGTATTACCTTTTTCAGTGGGAAAATAAAACAAAACAAAACAAAACAAAAACAACAACAACAACAACAGATTACAAAATGTTTTGACTTCAAGGCACCTTTTTAGCTAAATGAGTATCTGGACTTCCTACAGCCTTATGCTTACCTCAATCAGTACAATGCAGTTTTTAGCAAACTATAGAGAAATGAATTGGTAATAAAAACAATAGAGCTGGCTCCTCACATGACCATGTCTCTTCAGCATCACAGTCAATTGGAAATTTACCAGATGTCCACTTTTAATTTAGTAGCTGCCACTGAAAACTCCCAGGAGCCAGCAGGCTGACAAAATATTGCATCATCTCCCACTCCTATCCACACTATCTAAGACTGGAATTTAATCCACTTTCACTTTATGTTTCATAAATTTTATAAAAACAAGGAAAGAAAATTAATAATAACATCAGAAGTAACACATGAATAGTTTTAGCTGCTTCCCTGTCTCAGTTCTCTTCTTGCTATTCTTGTATAATTTTAATGTTTAGACTCCTTATTTCAGATAAAACCCAGACATGGTACAAATTCCTACCCATGAGGTCATCAGTCAAGTTAGTTCACATCAAAAGGCAAACAGCATGGGGCCAAATTAAGTGTGGAGCTTCATACACTGACTGCACATGTCTGATGTCACCACTGATTTACTTTTATGTTCTGTCAGTCTATACTGGCAATATATGAGAAGCAGAAAAACTTTTGGGGGCAGCTTAACTTGCAAGTTTGGTGCTACTCTGTTTACTTNCCCCTGCTACCAAAAACCATGTTGTGCAAAATAAATACAAAATGTCATTATTTGCAGCCAGTGCTGCCACAATTTATCAATCAATTAAGGCTGGGAAAAAGAGAAGGGCTTAAAAATGGACCTGATTAGTTTTAAGTTCTGACCAAGGCTCATTCTTGGGAGATAGCTGCCACTTTATGTCACATTTATATGTATTTGTAACATCATGAAAGCACTTTAATGCTCACTATAATATTATT
>VZTR01032170.1:18528-28612 GCA_013400775.1 Chaetops frenatus
ATAATGAGTGAGGGAAGCTGGATCTTTTCTAAGCCCCTAATGCAGTCTGTTACTAAATAAAATCATCTAGAGCCCAATGTTTGGCCTGTAGGCAAAGAGCACAGTGTGGCTTGAGCTCTGATGTTATTCCCCTTCTCTCCTCAGCCACAGAGAGGGTGGCTCATCCTGAGCCAGAACAGCACACTAATAGATAAATCATAGCGTCAATCATGTGCTAATTATCAAATTTGTGCCTGGCCTTGTTTATTTTCCAGTCCAGATGTAGCTCATATAAAAGTATTACCTTTTTCAGTGGGAAAATAAAACAAAACAAAACAAAACAAAAACAACAACAACAACAACAGATTACAAAATGTTTTGACTTCAAGGCACCTTTTTAGCTAAATGAGTATCTGGACTTCCTACAGCCTTATGCTTACCTCAATCAGTACAATGCAGTTTTTAGCAAACTATAGAGAAATGAATTGGTAATAAAAACAATAGAGCTGGCTCCTCACATGACCATGTCTCTTCAGCATCACAGTCAATTGGAAATTTACCAGATGTCCACTTTTAATTTAGTAGCTGCCACTGAAAACTCCCAGGAGCCAGCAGGCTGACAAAATATTGCATCATCTCCCACTCCTATCCACACTATCTAAGACTGGAATTTAATCCACTTTCACTTTATGTTTCATAAATTTTATAAAAACAAGGAAAGAAAATTAATAATAACATCAGAAGTAACACATGAATAGTTTTAGCTGCTTCCCTGTCTCAGTTCTCTTCTTGCTATTCTTGTATAATTTTAATGTTTAGACTCCTTATTTCAGATAAAACCCAGACATGGTACAAATTCCTACCCATGAGGTCATCAGTCAAGTTAGTTCACATCAAAAGGCAAACAGCATGGGGCCAAATTAAGTGTGGAGCTTCATACACTGACTGCACATGTCTGATGTCACCACTGATTTACTTTTATGTTCTGTCAGTCTATACTGGCAATATATGAGAAGCAGAAAAACTTTTGGGGGCAGCTTAACTTGCAAGTTTGGTGCTACTCTGTTTACTTAGACACAAATGCACATAATAGGGTAAATATGTGCAGATTTACTGTGCTGATTAGCTTCCCATGGGCTTGATCCAATTTCAACTCAAGTCAGTGGGAATCTTACCCCTTTCTTCAGTGTCAGTTGGCCCATATCTCCAATAAGAAGCATACTGCACTTTGCAGAAGTTCTCCATAAGAAAAGTTATTAAAGGATTAGAGTCTACCAGGGGAAAATGGGTACAAGATGTCCTACAAGCATGCTAACAAGACAATCACAGTCAGAAATGAGTCTCAATAAGCTGCCAGCCTCATTTGGTAAGTTGTAGACATAGGAATTCAAATTTACAAAGTAAAACATGTTACTTGTTGTACTGAAAATTTGGTAACACTGTTGGCAAATTTATTCCCTTAGGTTAGATGAACCTAAAGTTTAACAGTACCTTCAACTTATTGATCAGGTAGTTTCAGTGTGATTTTTATTCACATACCAGTTTTAATACTGAAATTGAGTTTGTCCAGCTAGTAGGGAGTTGGGGTGTACTTTGAAATTGGAAAAATTGGGATTTTTCATCACTGAAACAGTTAACAGTAACAACAATTGTGGCTGGAAGTGGAAGATTAATTTTCATGTACCTTTAGTTCTCAAATGTTATTTTGGCAATAAATAAGTCATGCTCAGAAAAATGTTGACAAAACCTCACTTTATTTACATTTTTGGTTGATATAATTCACAATATGAAAATAATATGTTTTTAAACAGATTACTTTTATTAAAAATCTTCCCTCTCTAGCCACCACAGATTAATCACTAATGGTAGTTTACTTTCCCCATCTCAAAATTGAAAGGAAGAAACCCTGCTGTCTACACCCATAAATGACAACCAAAAGTGCTCTGTAGTTCTGTGCTATTCTGAAAACTAGTTTAGAAGAGTAATGTACCCAAGCACAATTAGTAAGGAGCAAAATGCAGGTCAGCAGGCAATACTCTGGGTCTGAAGTTTCTGTGTGCCATACTGCTCCATATATCACTGTATAAAACAGTCGCCCAAAAAAAATATTTGGAAGGCCATCTAGTGTCATCCAAGTGAAATGCAAGATATTTAATTGCTTAAAATGCATGCACCTGTTCTCTCATAGAACAACTAAAAAAATTACAAGTATTCACTTTTGTTTTAAATTAAACTGATCATCACCATCTCTAGAGAATCACTGACATTTTTCAAGGAAAATTTATTCAATTTAACTGTCTCAAATATATGAGACTTTATATCACAAAATGATGGAAGGAAGTATTACTAAAAGGAAAATACACACAGAAAGTAAAACGAGTGAAATTTCTTTTATTGTAGGACTTTAACAGCTAACATTAAAATGCCAAGATGTAAAGAAATATAACTTTGCAAAATAGGTATTCAGGAAGATAGTGTGATACCAAATATGTGTGAGGAAAGACAAATCCATACAGTCACAGTGTAGCAACACAGCAATGCAAATGTGTTAACTGCAAATGGTCTGAGCCTGAAAGTGTGTTCATTTTGTAGCTGGTCTAAATATGTGTAAATAAAGAAGTAAATAAATACTATCTAGTTGATCTTAATTTCTATCCACTAAACACATATGCAAAAATATCCTTACTCATCATAAGGCCAGAAGGAATTGTTCTGATTACCTGCTTTTACTTTTTAAAAAAATACATGCTATAGAGCCTCAATGTACTCATCATACATACAGCATGTATGAGAAAATAATGACTTTTATACATCTTTATCCTTGTTTTATCTGCATATGAAAAGACTTTTATACACATGATAAATTAACTTTCTGGTTTTTAGATAAACCATTTAATCCTAGTAAGAAAATAAACTGAAGAAATCATTGTAAAGCAGTAAAAAACTTTCTTTTGCAATGTACTGCTCACTTTTTCTGTGATACTGTACACTCTTTACTTCCTAAATGCTGGGAGGCAAACAAATTACCTTAGTATTTATCTGAGATTATATGCCAGGCTAATGGCTACAGCAGCCATTAAATTATTTAAATTAAGCATTTAAAATTTACAGCTCCAGGCCTGTGATACATATAAAAATTCCTATTAAAAATTACAACTGCTTTCTCATTTGACTAATGAACTCATGGTGGGATTTAAAGTGTTTGTAAAACTTCTTTTTTCTTGCATTTTTAATCATAAATTATATAAAATAAAAATCAAAGACAGCTTCAGTAGTCATTGCCACTATTTACTATGGTGTCATTTACTTAATTCAGCTTTTCTGTAAAATATTATCAAATTCACACTGCTTTATCAGTGACATTGTTAAAGTATGACAACATTTGAAGAGGGGAAGAAGCATTCTATGATGCTGATGGCATGGTAAGGACTTTTTCCATTAATCTGCATCTGTGGAGGTCCTTTCCAGATGTACCTTTGTCACAGGACAGACATGGGTCACAACAGTCTGGAACTATGCCATTTTCTTATCAGATCCAAAACTAATTAAGTCACTGCTTTTTGGCTCCAGTCTGACAAGCTGAAAATTACATCCAAAGAATGTTACCATTAAGATATATCAAAAAAGAGTAGGTAACAAGTTTTGTACCAAATCTGAATTTTAGGCCTAATTTCACCTCTAATTCAAACACCCATTTCCTATTTATGTTCACACACTACTGAACACATTAACCATTGCATTGATTTTGGATGAAACTACTACCAAAGCAACAAAAAGGTCAGGACTCTTCCTTCTGAAGCAGCCTTAGCAACAACACCAGGCCTCACGCCCTCTGTTCACACCCAGTGTGACTCCTCCTTTGGAAGAGCCAGCCTTTCACTCACAGACACAGAGATGAGCTACCATGCTGGTGCAATAGCCACTCAGGCCAATTATCAACAAATACAGCATCCACCTCCCACCCAGCCTTTGGCTTACAGGGACAGCTTGCACTCCCAGAAAGGGCCTCCACTGCCATCAACAGCAGTAACCCAAAGACGGGATTAAACAATCAATTCTACATATCATGTGTGAGTCCAGGGCAACACCAACCAGTGGCACCAGGGACCCTGCCTACTGCCACAAGCCTACCTTCCCATCACCTTGATTGCAACCTGCTTCCATATCCCAATGGATCCTCTGCCTGCTCAGTCCTCTTTGCCCTCTCCCATCAGCTCTCCCAGCAGTGTCACAGCTCTGCTCTCTGATGTGAAAGCAGTCACCTACTTAGAGGGGCTGAACAGCTGCAGGAGTAGTTTTATCTAAGTAAAAAATGCTAGCTCTCCATCCATTTTCTCCCCTGTATTTCTCCCCACTAATGTCCACACAATTCTCAGCACTAATTCTTGATTCTCACCAAGTGCCTGTCACCTCAGAGAGCTTTTGCTGTTTGCCACAATCAATGAAAGGTTCATTCCCAATTAACAATAAGACAGGGATATAAAAAAATTTGCTATGCAAGAGCGTGAACCTCAGGGGGTCAGAACAGAAGAGTCTCCAGGGTACCTGGCCAAAACAGTTTGGGAACAGACTTAGGACTGGTTTCACATGAAGAGATCTGCTTCTGTGCTATGTAATCCCTGCTATGTAACCCATGCGTATGCCAAAGTACAGGTACAAAGTACAGGTGTACGCCCAAGTCCATTTTTCAGTAGCTTCCTCACTGCTTCTGAGCAGCAGGGTCCTGCTGGAAGAGTTGCAGCCCTCCTGGATGCCAATTCAGCAATTGCAGTGTTTACCAAACTAGGCCAACTACTCCAGAGAGGAGACACAGTGCTCTGGCAACCACCACACCACAGCAAACCCTGAGAGCACTGGAATAGCCCAGAGGTGCACACCACTTCACAGGTGGTGAGTTCTGAGATTGCTCAGTGGGTTGCTACCTGGACTGATGCTCACATGAGGGAACCTGGGAATTACCAAGCTTTAGGCTGACCAGGACAAGGGTTATTTTTCCAGAAACAGGAGTTATGAAACACTCTTTGCCTTCACTTAAGGTTTTCTAGTCCTGCCTTTGCTTCACCTGCATTTTAGACACTAGCCTTTCCCTCTTCCTCTGCTGACAGAGGCAGACACATCCTCTCTGGGACTGATGTTCCTGATTTTAATTACATTATCCTTTATCCTGCGTCCCTGACTATACCAACGTTTGTCCCACTGAACTATAGAAATATCTGCCATTCCAAGCTTATTTCAAGCCCTTGGAGAAAGAAGGATCCTAACATACAGTGGTTAATAAAATCTTTACCTGGCAGAAAAAATACTGAAGATATATACAGTCTTCTATACCTGAGACACTCTAGCTTAGAAAACCTAACAGTGATTGGCATGACTCTGTCTTGTCTCAAGCAGAGCAAACTCCACTTTGCCTTTTCTGAAATTCTGTCTCCAAAATAGGGCAGCAGAGATAATGTAAGTGGAAATACCTGCTGTAGAAAGCAGTAATCAGGAGCTGTACAGCAATTCTGAGGTGACATTTTCTAGGCTGCTTTCTATGAAGCAAATTAGGGTGTTACAGTAAATGAGTGCTGAGGAAAGAGCAGACCTGAGCTATATTGAAGGACAGAACAGGTAACATCTTCTGTGGGTTTCTTTCTTGTTTCAAGTCAAAATTATGGCTTCAAATTCACATTTAAAATCTGACCCTATTTTAAAACCCACTGACAGAGTAATAGCAAAAGAATACATAAAATATTCAGCTTCGAACTAGCCACAATGGGCCATGTTCTACAATGACTGACTATTTTCAGAATATTTTAGGTTTGCATCATAAACAGAGGCCTCTTGAGGTTTTTACATATCACAGTGGAAAAATGAAGCTGAGCAGTAATATCTTCCCTGACAGATTTGTTTAAGAAGAGCACGTACAATAGCTCAGATACTTTAATATACTTCCTGTGAATAATGATTCTTGCATCTGACAATCTCTGTTGGAGATTATTGTCTCCAGAATTTCTAGTGTTATGATGTCTGGGTTATGAGTTTAGCACAGAATCCTCCTTATGGGTGTTCTTCCTTACAGATAAACATACAATTGGACAAGGATGTACCATATAAATAAACTTTGAAGACAGGTAAGATCTACAAAGGTAGATCTCCAAAGATCTTCTGGGAAAATCATGGATGCTAATGTGGTATCCTGCAGGCTCAAAAGTGTCTATGCAGACAGGAGTACCAAGATTGGGAGCTCTCTTGGGAGCCTTAATGTTGCCTTGATGCATAATTTCATTGCCCAGTAGAATTGCAAGGTAAGACCAGGAACCAAAGCACTCATGGTGTTCCAAGCAACACAGATAGATCCAAGCTGTGTAGCTTTCTAATTTCATAGTGCATAGTGTATCATTACATGCAATAAAAGCAAATGGATGTATAATTAGTTTGGCATTATATGTACCATAAACATACTCCATAACTATAGCCTATATATCTTTCAAAGCTGCAGTGGAATTTTATTTCTGCCAATAAGAAAAGGTTTGCAGATGTATATTTGTCTCTTCAACCAGCAAAAAACTTTGCTTAATTCAGGACAAAAGTAAATGCACTGTTCAGGTGACAAGTATCTTCCACAGTGATTGAAATATGATTCTGGACATTTGCATGGTCCTAGCAGCAGCCCAAGCTGTAACTGCCCATGCAGTCAAGAAGACATTTCTGTTTCTGTTACCCACCTGTGCAAGACAGGCTTGTGCCAAGACCAGTAAGTGTCTTAACAGGCCTTCAAGTTCAAGTCCAGGGCTGCAAGGACTGCAGTATTGAACCCCCATCCCACTATACAGGGGACAGCACGGATCACAGCTGATTCTTTCCCTTGTACCAGACTTCTTTGAAGGAAGGAAATAACTGAATCAAATTGCTGGCACCACTTCTGAAGTCATGCTATCACTTTCTCTGTGCTATTCATGTATCATGACATTTTGAGTCCTAATGCCTTAGTGTTCTGCACTTCCCTTTAATCATATTAGAATGAAATAATTCCTGTTTTGACATAACTACTTTATCATCAACTTGCCAGAGAGTGAGAAAAAATCAGAAGTTTCAAAGATTTGGCATATCTCAATGTTCATATACACACAAGACAAGAGAGATTAATAAATCAAAATTATGTTTCTGTTATTTGCAAAATAGTAAGTTTTTTTTCAGGAATTATCACATTGAAATCTATTTAATTTCATCCTTCATTTTAAAGGATGTCTTAGAAATAAAATTTTATTTTGAATACTACCATGGTTTAGGAACAGTGTTCCCCAATTTAGTGTTCCCTCTGAAACACTCTGAACTGTGTGCAGTTTGCTTGCTTCCTGATTTCAAACAATGGCCCAGTACCAAACCCTGGGCCCTACCTCTAGTGACCAGCATCCAGCTGGTCTTTTTATCACCACTCATAATCCTTTAAGCCAGCATTTCAGATAGTTTTCAGCCTGCCCTGCTCTCCTCTTACCAAGTCTATACTTCATCAGTTTGTCTATGAGGATGTTATGGAGGACAGTGAACAAAACCTTGTTGGAGTCAAGTTAAATGATAACCCGTGTTTGTCCTGTTTCCAGTGAACTGGTGATTTTGTTATGGGAGGTTATCAGGCCATCAGTCATGACTTCTCCTTCCTAAACCCCTGCTTACTACTTCCACCCATTATCTTGTCCTTCATAGTTTGGGAAGTTTTCAACATTATTAGCTCCACCATCTTCCCAAGGATCAAGGTAAATCTAAGAAGCCTGAAGCTCTCCAAATCCTTCTTCTTTAAGCCTGAAATAACACTTAGCTCTCTCAGTCCATAGGAACTTCCCCTGGTAACACTGAGTATTTGTATCAAACTCAACTGCTGCTGTGATTTCTAAGTAATTGACCTTGACTTTAAAAATACCTTGTATTTTAATGCTTTGGTTAAAACACCATGGAGAATAAAAAGAAGATGATTACAATTACATACTTAGCAAAATTAATTTTAAGAGACCAGTAGTGTAGAGGTCAAAAAGAAGGAAAGTACTAGTTTTTTAAGTAAGGTTCAAATTCACAGAGTATGAGAAAATTCATCCTGCAGTACAGAACTGTGGCTGAAAAACCTCTGAATCAAACCATTTTGTAAACATCTGGGAAGATAATGAATGGAAAGACTCAACTATTATGAACAGAGCGCAGCTTTTTTTTTGATGGTGTAACTTAGCTGGTGAATGATGGGAAATGAGTGGTTGTGATATATCTTAACTTTTGTAGAGTTTCTGACACCCCATCTTATGACATTACCACAAGTGAGCTAAAGAGATAAGATCTAGCTTTATTCATCCATGAAATCATCAAAACTAGAAGATTCTTGCAACAGCTCACAGTCTTGTATGTTGCTGCTTCCAATATGTTCCCAGTGTCCTTTTCCTGTCAGGTGATGTTGATGGAAGGAAACATCTTATGAGCACCCTTTTGACGGTGATTTTGTGCAGAGATTTGGATGAAGATGGCTTCAGACAGACATACAGGGGCAATTTTATTCCTAGTCCTTTCAGCACAGCAATTCTTGCTTTGGCTATTTCTGCAGTTCCCCCTGTTGGCAGAAATCTCTGGCTCATTCCATAATATGGCAACAGATATTTATGCAGCAGTATTTTGAAAATAAGGTTTTTTGTTCACCTCACCAACGCAAAGGGATTCTAAGGCGATTCATACCGATGCAGAAATTTTTTAAATCGGAAGCCAAATTATTTCAGTGTTTAAAATTAATCACTGTTGCCTTTTTAAGTTTTTCATGAAAGCTTACCACTGTATTACTCAAATTCCTCACTCCTGCTAAATGTAATCTACATGTAGACTTTCAAAACACCAAGATCTTCCCCCACTCTCACCTTCCTCAAACTTTATTCCATTCTCCAGTTAGAGCATGGATCAGTGGTCAAAGGCAGCAACAGATCATGAGCCTTCTCTCTCTTGACCT
Source organism: Chaetops frenatus (assembly GCA_013400775.1). NCBI lineage: Eukaryota > Metazoa > Chordata > Aves > Passeriformes > Picathartidae > Chaetops > Chaetops frenatus. The sequence goes on from VZTR01032170.1 coordinate 27,467, forward strand.
CGGGTCAGCAGACAAGAATTGGTGGGCTTGCCATTTGGAAGTATTTGTTCAAAGGAGTTGGTAGAAAGTGCACAGTTTGCTGAAGCTCTAGGAATTATCTCCAGGATATCTGGCTTCATGCCCAACCTCTCCATGTGAACTTCCCTGAAAATAAAACACCAGAAAGTATAAAAATGTATTGACTTGTCTGCAGAAAAGATTTGCAGGCTGTTTGCTTTCTTGTAAAGTAAAAAATAACAAGGTTGATGTGAGCAAACAGAAAGACATAAAGAAGCTAAGACCTGTCAATAAAAAGACAAAACATTATTCAGCTGCAAGTCATTCCACTGGGGATTATCTCTAAAAGTAAGATTTGTTTTTGACATCAGGTTTTAAAAAGCTGCTTGAACTTTTCTTTAAAAGATGTGTGATTATTTACAAGATTTTATGAAGGAAAAGGTCAGAGAGCATCTCTTATCAATTATTATTTCACTGTTTGAAAAAGCATCCTGTATTTGTGCATGAGAAAAGAATAAAACTTCACACCTGTGATCCTTTCATCACTGGGGAGCTCAGGCTTGAACTGTCTAAGTAACACTAATTTATATTTTCTTATAGTTCTTCTGTTTGGGAAACAAGCTTTACCTTGTAAAGAGAGCCAAACAGTATTTCTGCATTGGGATAATTCAGTGCTCCCTCTGCCAAAGATTTTAATCATGAAATATAATTAATATTGCTTAAAAGTAAACCAGTAAAGAAAGCCAGTGGAACTAGAATTCTTTCCTTGCCTTTACAAAATAGTTTGGATTCCCCAAGATAATAACTATGAACTTGCACAAAGCTATAGCTTTAATTATGTACATGACTAATTACAATTCATATTTCATATGGTAGCCACCTTTCTTTACCTTATGGATTTAGAAANTTCTCACTTGGAGATCTCACTTCTCTTTAGTTTTCAAACTCATTTCCTATGAAAAAAATCAATTGCCTTAGGATCTCTGGGCTACTGAGTTTACCATTAGAAAGTGGTACTTAGAAAATAGTGCAGGAAACCTTTTCTTTGTATCCAAAGTTCCTACTTGTTAACTTATTTTTTTTTCCCAAATGTGGAAAAAGACAATAATGCAGTATGAATATTTCTAGGAGGTTCTCCATGACCTCCAC
>VZTR01032170.1:45936-58914 GCA_013400775.1 Chaetops frenatus
CCTGCAAACATAGAAGCTCTGCTGTCTGCCAAAACTGCCACTACTTCTGTCCTATAATTTAAAATTAAAAAATAAAAAGTTGCTTTGCTTAAGAAGCTCATACTGTAAGAAAAATCACCTGAAAGAGGGAACATTTATTATTACAGGTATTATCATGCAAGAGTGTGTGTCTCTGTTACTCAAATAGGTAAGAAAAGCTGTGCTTTGTCCCATTAACACCCAGCCTCAGTCATCAGGGTACACTGGCAACAATACCTGTTGAGAAGAGCACAGAAAGTTGCAACAAACTTAATTATGAGCCTGTCTTCAGCCTGAAACCTGGATTTCCTCTGCTGTGGAAGTACGACACATGAACCTTGGTCTTCCATCTCATTGCACCCACTGCATGTGTATGGAGGTTTTATGTAGCTTTTCTTGCTCTGGCATTCACTCCCAGTCCAGGACAATGTAGGTAGGTGCAGGGCAGCATGAGTTTGGCTTTGTCAACAAAATCACTGATCACTGAAGAAAAGACAGCTTTGAGCTGGTGTGCAAGAGATAGCTGGTTCTGAATGCCCTTGTCAGATTGAAAATGCAGACTTACAATTAGTTGGGTAAGTGGCAGAGGTAGGTTTTGTTTTGTTTTTCAGTTATTACTCTTTTCGTCTCTAGGTAAAACCCAGGTTAACTGTGTGGCTGAATTAAAAGCCGCATTTAAGCATTAAAATTATTAATTCCAACCACAAATAGTGAAAAAAAGGACCCCATTTATTAGCGACAACAGGGTTTTTAGCTGAAAATCTCATTTCAGAAAGCCACACAAATACTGACAAATGATAGGGGCAATTAGAATAAGAATATTTTGTAGTGTTTTTCTTAGAAGGAGGAAAATATTTAGCTATGGTGTGAATTAAACAAAAACAGATCAAATTGTATGATGCAGTAGAAATAACATTTTCAATTACTCTTCCACTATTATTCTGTAAAATCCCATCTTCCATGAGTATTAAATTGTATAGAATAAAATATACAATAGCATTGCAATACAGGTCTAAATCAAAAATAAAAAGGAATTTCAGTTTGATATTAAAATAGTTTCTTATAATTTTAACAAGTCTATCACTAAAAATGACAGTGATTATTGAACTATTTTTAATATTAGAATAATAGTTTTAACTGTCTGTGCAGTTTTATATTGCTTAATACATTTACTATATCATTTCACCATAACCCTCATTAAATATGATTAAGATATGTGACCAGTTATTAAAAGGGGAAGGGTTCATTAAATGGCAGCAAAACAGCTGTGACTGAAGATCTGATGAAGGACCATAAGGAAAGAAACATCTCACAAAATCAGAACAATTCATAAGTCTGTAGTGCATGTTCTATTTATTGAATTTTACTCATTCACACTATTAAGTGAATCTAAAGAACACCATACTGACTTTCCAGGTGTTCTACTGGGGGGCAGGGCTAGCTCAGTAGGATATGAATACCTTAGTAATTTTAGAAGAAACTCAAATTTCTTTCTGTCCCTCACCAGGTGAGAAATTTCTTGGTTTTTTTAATATACTGTATGACTGGAGCAGGTTTTCTTTTTTAATATTGAAGTTTTTGCTGCTCTGATGAAGTGTAGAAATGAATTCATTGCTGGAATTCAGCACAATCTGCATATTCTGGGTAGCAGGTGTTGACGATGATCACACTCCAGACAGGTGTGCTAGCTTAGGTAGCTGAAGTCGTTTTCATGGAGACCTTTGGAAATCACAGTTAAAGCTTTAAACACGTGCACATGGCATGCAGAGCAAAACCAAGGGAGCCATCTAAGCTGGGCAGCAGGGACAGCTAGGAACATTTGGGCAAGTTCTGAGACTGCTCTCCTAGCAAGCTTAGGTAGCTAAGGGTGGCAGAAAGAAGCACCTAACTCCTCTGAGGATTCTCAGCTGTGCACCCTCTTTTACAAGCTGACAACAAGGGTATTTCAGGCATTTGCTACAGCAATGCTGCCCTCTTCCCTTCCCAGAGGCCAGCACACAGAGCAATTACAGCACGTGTGCAAGGCACAGGTCACCACCTTCTCCCTTGTCAGAACACAGATTTAAAGCAGAAGCAACCCTTCCATAAGTACTGCATTAATACCTTGGATTTTTTTCAAGTTCTTCTTGCGAATCTGTTCATTCTTATAAAAACTGAGGCCTCCTAGAGGACTGTCTACAACACCAAACTAGATTTACGTTTCCTTCCTCAAACCCACAAAAGCCCAGGAGAACTTTGGAATTCTGAATCCAATTTCTTGCTATTCGGTCACCAAACCTTTAACTAATCTGCCACCTTCTACCTTGGCAGTGATTAAAATTTTACTTCCTCCTACTACGAGGCAGAATTCTTGCTCTAATGAGCTATAAACCTTCACATTTCCAGTCTGTCTTTGTTCCTGTCTGCTATTCACACTCAGTTGTTCATGTGTCTATAGTGTCTCATTCGCTGCCCGGTATATTTATATTTGGCTTCTTAGCCCCTGTTCTATTAGGTCAAACAATGTTGTCTTTCAGGTGAGCAAAAGTAGGGTTAAAACAAATGGAAATCTTTCCTCTTCCTCCTTTATTTAAAGTAAAGTAAAATTCCCTTTCCTTTTCCTGTTCCCACAGCTCCCCCTCCCGTTTCCACTTATTCAGGCCATTGGGAAAAGGCAGTAGCACCTGAAGCAAACTCCCTTTCCCTGCCACAGTATGGGGGCAGTGTGAAATGCAATCTGTCAGTACACGGTGAGTTTAATTATGCTAAAATTCAATTAGGCTCATAGGCAGTTGAGGAGCAAAGACACCAGGCCAAATCCATCCCTTTTTTTCATCTGTGAGACAGTCAGGCTAAATTGTTTTCCCCCATATGTAAATATCACTCTGGGTGAGAGTTTGCATCAGTAGGAGAGCAGATTCACCCTCTGACCCAGCTATGTAGGTTCTCACACTTCTTGCAATTATCTCACATCTGTTCAAAAGAGAACTGGCCTACATGTGGGTGAAGGTCTCTGCCAGCTGATGTATTCCCCTAGGATGAATGTCATGTCATCTCATCCATCTCATGTCACACTGGTGTGAGACACAGGTGCAGGGATGCTTTTATTGTAAGAGCTGGTGAGCACTGTGTTCTTTAAATTTAGCCCCTACTGTAAAGCCTAAATTTTCCAAGAAGTTGCAAAATGTGTTGATGATTTCAATGTTTAATGCCACAATTTTCAAAGCCATGTATGTTTTCAAGTAAAAGTAGCAAGAACTAGAAGGGAAAAACATATCTGAAAAACCTCAAGCTAATGGTTATTTTAAATGTTATGTTTTTAAATGCTAAAAATGTAAACTTTTTAAGTGATTGATGTAAAAAATACATTTATAACATTTGCCTCCAATCCTTAAAAGTGGGGTTTTGTAGCTGTAAGTAAATATAGAGTCACTTCATAACCTAGGAGTTTTGTTCTTTTTACCTGCAGATCCTTATCACAATTTCCCCTCTCATAGGTGTTCTATAAATAATTTGTATTACTACATATAAAGAGCTGAAAGGATGTAATTGCATTTCCCATCTACAGCTCTTCTGTGAACCAGAATCTAAGTATCTATCAACTTGAAAATTCAAACGTAATTTATTAATAGATAAGTTATTTTAGAATCCTGATGTGCTACAGCCCAAAAAAAACCACAGAGAGATAGGAACAGAATACATAACAGAGTCTAACTCAGGTGCAGAGCTACTCAAATTAACAAACCTCCATCAACCTCCATTTCTAAAATTGAGATCACTTCCCTTTTGCAGTATGTCTGGAACTATACTTTTTTTTCTGACAAGTTGCAGAGGACACCAGGAGAGTTAGCATCCAATTCAATAAAAAACATATTAGAATATATAACATTCTTCCTTTTGTAAATATCAGTAGTCCAGACTATCAGATAAATGACATGCCTCCCTAGCCACATTACTGTACCATTTTTCTGCTTTGGGCCTATATGTTTTTTTTAAAAACATCATTCTGATGAGAAAAAATTGTTTATTCAAATCAATAACATATGTATGACAATGAGCCAGTGATCAGGAATAAAACTTCCAATGTTTTCCACTCTTACAGTTTAACTCCCTCATCCCTGTTCCACAGATGCATTCTGGATCCTACAAATGCCACACACTGCCAGCATTGTCACATCATCAGACATTGCAGCATCTACACCAAGCTACCCAGCACAATGACTGGCCCATATTTCTCTTTATTATTTGCTAAGTACTCACACATCTTATTAAGTTTCAACAATGCATTTCCTCAAGCCTGCTCCACCTACCTTTTTCAGTATGCACTGTTGGCCGACACTGTGTGTGATAAATATGGTGGATCAGCTGCCTCAGTGGACAAGGAAAGGGCTACAGATGTCAAATACCTGGAATTCTCCAAGGCCTTTGGCAGGTCCCCATAATATCCTTCTCAAGAAGTGGCCCATGGGAATCTCATGAGGTTTAACAAGATCAGTACAAGGTGCTGCACCTGAGCTGGGGAAACCCCTGGTATTAGTCCAAGGGTGGGGGATGAACAGATCCAGAGCAGCCCTGCAGAGAACTTGGGGGTGCTGTGGGTGAGAGGCTGGACATGACCCAGCCATGTGCCCCTGCAGCCCAGAAAGCCAAATGTGCTCTGGGCTGCATCCAAAGCAGCGTGGGCAGCAGGTGAGGGAGGGGATTTTGCCCCTCTGCTCTGCCCTGGTGAGACCCCACCCCTATGCACCTGGGTCTGGGGTCCTCAGCAAAAACAGGCATTACACACTAGGAGTGGGATTCATCTCATCTAGAAGCAGAGAGCCCACTAAGAAATTATTCTGTTCTGGTTTCGTAGGTCCTGCATACAGTCAAGAGGGAGAGGAAAGAACATCCATCAAACCATTCAACTCAGATGTTGAATTGCTTTAGACAGACAGGATCTGTGTCCAGTGCCTATAAGAGACAACTGCCCTAAGGAAGGTGCAAAGGTGGTATCAGGACATAAATTCTATGCTATGGCAGAAGTTTCCTCAAGGCATTTTCATTCCAGTGTAATTAACTCCTATTGAAATAAGTGAAGGACCACAAACACTAAATGTGTATTCAGCTAAAATAAAGCAGAAGTTATAAACTTATAACAGTAAACACTGGTAAATGTTGCTCCAGTATTACTATATCATTTCAATGAAATACTTGCTTTACCTGGAAATGCATCTAATGCATTCTGTTAGGGAATAACCAATTAGAAATTTAAAAGACCCTAGATGCATGGTGCAGAAATGTAGACCTTAGAATTTTTTTCCTTTTTTCATTTAAAGCACTTAATACACATGTATCATAAACAAAAGACACACATTGCCAACATTCCAGATGTCCTTGGTTTCCTTTGCGGGCTATACTATTTGCTAAATAAGACTTCTTTTTCAAGAAAAGCCTTTGGCTTAGTTGACAAGTCTTCACTGTTTGAAGGATACCCCTGTTTAATGGATACTAAGTACAAATGAATAAATTAATCTCTCTCATAAATAAATAGAGCTTGCAGGTATTAATCACAGATCTAAATGTTAAAATATGGAAAGTTTGTTGTGGTCGCAGAGCAATACTTCTAGATTAAAGCCTGACTTATTAAATATCCATCAAAGTTTACTATTTCAGTCTTATCATCCATCAATAAAGAGAAAATAATATTTTACTTCCCAGGCTAAGTAGAATTCATGAGGCTGAAGTAATACTAATTGCTTGTTCTGTCAAAAAAAATTTTTTGCAAAGGGAAAGAAAAGGAATGCAAAATGGATTGAAAAGACATTGTGATAATTATCTGTCACTAATTACACATCCAATCTCTAAAAAATAGTAGGTTAATGATGGTAACATATATAACAAAGATTTATTCCTACACTTGTGTACACTCTGAGAAATCTTTTAACTCCAGCTTCCAGCTCAACATGGCAGAACACTACATTGCAAATGCCCAGGGAACAGTTTTGAGACAGGGGAGGAAGCAGTCCTCAACCTGGTAAAAGCTATTTAACTTCATGTCATTTCAAATAAAATTTGGACAGCCAAAAGGAAAGATTTGTTTCGAAGAGCCAAGAAAGCTGACAGTCTCATCAGAGGAGCAGCATATAAATGCCAGCAGTATTTCTGTGATCTCAGATTATTTGCACTGCCGGACCAAGAAACTGCCAATTTAAAACTGTCTCTGCTGTCTCAATCCAACCTAGGAAGGATTCAGCAGCATCAAATAGTTTGGTGGTTCCAAATGTACCACAAGCACGCATAATGCCCACCAATCCATCAGCCTGAAGGAGTGGGAAGTGGTCATTATATAATCAACAAGAAATTTTTAAAAAAATTAAGAAGAAAAAAGTGAGGAAATATTGAGAAGTATTTGTATTTTCCTCATTATAGAGTGCCCAAGTAGGAACCAGCAACAGAAAAACTCGAGAGATAAGTCAGTGGCAACTTTTCTGACAGGGATACATGTACAGTTCAGCAATCTCATTCTCTCAGAGAAACAGACATAGGATTGACATGTGACTCTCAGGAATATCTCTGAAATAATTGTGGAAGAGTAGAATAACAGGCATCAAGGAAGGATTTATTACAGAGTGCTACTTAAAAAATAGGAAGGCTCCAGCATTGAAAATCTTCATCCCAGAATCTGCAGCAAGGTCAGTAATATTAAGGAGTTTCCAAAACAGACAACATTTACAGATCCTAGACTCAGATATTTTAAGGCCTCTTAAAGTCAGTCTTAATGGACTGTTCTCATCATCTTCTCTGCTTGCCTGCACAGCACAAGCTGTAGCATTCCACCTAATGACAACTTGTAGAATTAAAACATATGTAGCTATTATATCTTCTTTCACACTTGACTTGATGTGCTGTAGGTGTTTGTAAAGCAATGTGCAACTAAATGAACAGAAAGTGAAGATACAGTCCCTAGCAGAGCCTATAGTAGCCACAGTGTCAAGAATTCCATCAAATATGGGGAGTTTAGATGCTGAATTCTTATGTGTGATTTTAATGCATACGATAAAAAACAATGAAAAAAAGCACAGCGTCCGACTACTCACAATACATGACTGAGTCTTTATATAAAATACAGAGACTAATTTGAAACTCTTTAAGGAAAATAGAACACTTTTTTTTTTTGTATTCCAGAGGGATTCTTATCTCTTATGTATATACAGCATTGCAAATAGGTATGGATCTCTATCTGTGTTCTCTTACAGATGAACTCTTTTCATAAAAAAATATAAGTACTATGCTACTAGTAGTAGTAGTAGTCTGCCTCATCTAGGATTTTGTCTGTGAACATAAGAGAGACCTCAGACTCTACCAAGTGAAGAAGCATAAAAAATAATTTTCCAATAATTATGACAAGATAAAATGAATACACTTGGCCTAAAATCAACTGCCTGCCTTTATACCATGTAACCATTTTATTACTTCAGAATAACATCTTTGACATGCAAGACTCCACTTTGAGTCAGTATACATCACATAGTATTAGTCTCCACATCATTCACCCAGGAAATACAACACATACATCCAACAGCAGAAGTGGTATTCTGTGCCTATACCCTCATCAATGAAAAAAAGAAAAAAAATCAGGGGTTTCTGTGCTGCAGGTGGTTTTTCTCCCCTTTTATTTTCCATTGTCTTTAACTACTAGAAATAAAACAAAGGATTTTCACAGGTTATCACATCTGAATAGATGTTTAAGATATAAAAGCACAGATGGTATTGGAGGTGAGCCAACTTTGAGGCTTATTTTGTAGCTTGAAGCCTTTTTGCACAGCTGATCTGCATTCAGAAGGTGCCATTGGGCCCAAGAAGTAGAAGACCCAGAGTATTCACAGGCATAGGCAGAGATTCTTGTCTCTGTGTAGGCTGACTTACGATGTATGCTGTAGCTTTGCCAGATTTCCAGCATGTGGTTGGTATGCAACAACACATCTGCTCTGACTGAAGGGGAGGAGGGAGGGAGATGCATGAAAATGGCTACTATTTCAAAATCATGCTTTTCTGGGACAGAATCAGAAACTGCCTGGAACAGGAAATATGTATTTTAGAGGAAGAATTTCCAAGTGAGTGAAGGTAAAAATAAATATGGAAAATGATATTTCTGTTGGACTTTTATTGAACTTGTATATGTCAAACATAAAAGATTTTATTGCAGGAAATAATTTTTCTTTCAAAAAGACTCTCTTTTTTTTTCTATTTAATTTAATTTTCTGACACCTTTATACTGACAATCCCTTAGCCAGCATCCTCAGCACATAACTGCCGTGAGTTCAGCTTTTCCTCAGAGGGCGTGTAGCACAACCACTAAAAAGATGTGCAAAAGTCCTAGAAAATTTCCATTTGTGCTTTGTTACTGCCATGAATTTTCTGAGAAATTAAATATATAAAAAATAGTCTTTCTGTGCTCTCCTTATTCTTTTGTAAATTTTCTGCAATTTTAATTTCATTTTTGGTGCCTGGAGGGTCAAATAAAATTCTTTCACGTACAGGACAGAAATGCAGAAATAGACAACCTCTGTTCTGAAACTATCCTAATATCAACAGCTAGAGTACTAAAAATCATGGGGGGAGAAGAAAAACATTCCCACGATGCAGAAACTTAGGTAATTTATTCAAGTTAACTTAAAAACCTATCAAATTAATCTATATGGATCACTTGAAGGCCAGCCAGGTGCCTGTCTTATCCACTAATGAATTATACAACAATATAATTCACTTATAGGGATATCGTGATATTAAATTAATCTATCTTACAAAAAAAAAAAAAAAAAAAAAAAAAAAAAAAAAGGAGGAATAAAAATTTTTTAGTGTTAAATTCANTAGGTAATTTATTCAAGTTAACTTAAAAACCTATCAAATTAATCTATATGGATCACTTGAAGGCCAGCCAGGTGCCTGTCTTATCCACTAATGAATTATACAACAATATAATTCACTTATAGGGATATCGTGATATTAAATTAATCTATCTTACAAAAAAAAAAAAAAAAAAAGAGAAAGAGAAAAGGAGGCATAGAAATTTTGTAGTGTTAAATTCAACTTTAGTCAAAGACTTGGGATATAAATCTCTGTGTTACAGAATTCCCAGAAATCCCACATAAGTGACATGGATGTTCCAATGCCATTGTCTACGCAGGAGAAACATGATAGTCAAAATGTTTCCATAGGCAGAACAGACTTGCTAGTGAAGAAAGGATCCCAAAAAAGTGTGCCCAGGTGGCCAAGAAGGCCAATGGCATCCTGGCCTGTGCCAGGAATAGTGTGGCCAGCAGGACCAAGAAAGTAATTTTTCTCCCTTACTCAGCACTGGTGAGTTCTATGTCCAGTTCTGGGCCTCCAAATTCAGGAAGGATGTTGAACTGCTGGAGCATGTCCAGAAAAGGTAAAAAAGCTGCTGAAGGATCTGGAGTACAATTCCTGCGAGGAGCAGCTGAGAGAGCTGGGGTTATTTAGCCTGGAGAAAAAGGAAGCTCAGAGGTGACTTCATCACACTCTAAAACTACATGAAAGAAGTTGTAGCCAGGTCGGGTTCAGTCTCTTCTCCCAGGCAGCCAGTGACACGACAGGAGGACACAGTCTAAAGCTGCATCAGGGGAAGTTTAGGTTAGATATTAGGAAGCAGGTCTTCACAGAAGGGGTGATTGGGCATTGGAATGGGCTGCCCAGAGAGATGGCAGAGCAACTGTCCCTGAAAGTGTTTTAGAAAAGACTGGATGTGGCACCCAGTGCCATGGTCCAGTTGACAAGGCAGATCATAGGTTGGATTTGATGATCTCAAAGGTCTTTTTCAACCTAGTTGATTCTATGATTCTGTGATCTTCAATTTGAGCATTTTGTACTTCCCTTCCAAGTAGATAATGTCCAACATAGTTATATGATACTCTAATTCCAGATTTCTGAAAGTCCTACATTATCTAATTTCATCATTTTTAAGCACCAATTTATGAACAAATAAATACACCTCATTGTGTAAAGAGAAATGCATTCCTTACTAGAGTGCTAAATACTGTAGCAATTAGAAAATTATGTGGGCCTAGAAACCAAACTTCATCCCTGATTTTTGTTTCAAATTAATCCAGTTTGCACACCTAGATAGACAGGATGTTGGAGACAAAAAAATCAAGGAGTGACAGTTTTCACACACCATTCAGACATCTCCAAATTTATAAAGTATTATTATAAAGCTACTAAAAAAAACTGCTATAATCCTCCTCACAGGTCTAAATACTCATTTCTCCACATTGAGTACAAAATTTTCAGTCTCTGTCATCATGTGTTATCATTGCTGCTTTTATCTGAGAAATACCTGACTAATATCCCTTTGCAGTTCATCAACTCTCTATGTATTCTTAAATGTTAATTAAATGCATTTTCAACCTCACCTGAATTTTTCAGTTTCCTTATCAATATAACATTTTTTCCAGTCTATAATAATTTAATTTTGGAATAAATTTTCACACATAATGCTTTCATACAAAAAGAAATTCATTGTGTTTCAGTCATATTTAAGAAATGTGCTACAAATCATCTGTAGCTAGCTTATATTTGCTTAAATAACCATATGTCAAATCATTCATTTTTATTTCAACTTCATAAATTTGGAATAATAAAGCAGTTGAAATATATGTTCTTGTATCAACTGTACACCAAATAACTTGTAGATCAAATATACAAAGACAAGGGAATTCAAAGGATGTATTTATTATGTCACTGCAGATCAGTTAATAATGTAGACGTCTAATTATGTAATTAGATTTAACATTCAGATGCCACACACGATTAACTTAATTACAAAATGAATTTAAAAATCAATTCTGCAAAAGGTAAACTTTTACTATGGGGCTGCTCAATAAATTTTTCAAATATTGCAGACAAAGATATGAAGTATTTAAGATACCACTAAATGCAAATTAATGGTGAAATAATTTGTATGTGTGTTTCTTCCTAACAGAAACATACTCATACGTCAAATTTATAGTCCATTAGTTTGTCTAGTAGATAGCAGTAATAATGAAGACAATGCAGAATTCTCATTTTATCTGGAATGGGATATAAAGGAAAGCGAACAATTTTGTACTAAATGTAGTCTTCTCTAAAGAAAAACAGAAATCCCAGCTGGCCAAGAAAATGCTCCACATTTTCATAATAATGACCTAGAGACTGTGCATGGGGGTGCTGATTAAAACATGAAATAAGATGTAATTCAGTCATAAACTGAAATCTTAATTCGTCCAAACTTCAATAATCATAGAGAAAGTAATAGGGTAAGTTGACAGATTTCCCAGCAGTATTTCAAAATGACCAGGGAAATTTTCAAACTCTGATCATAATTTGAACCCAACCCATTACAAAAACAGATTGGCAAAATCAAGCACCTACATTTTATTAACAGATACTGAAAAAAACGCTTCGAAACTCTTGAGTAAAAATCTGCTTCACTGAGAGTGACATCAAGTGACTCTACATATATGATGTACTAAATCCAAAACCTATTAGGAGCTGGAGAGAAAACTCACACCAATCTCAGTGTGATTTGAATCATGTGCTATCAGGCTCTCCCAGCAATTATTAAACAGTTATTTAAAAACTTTTACCTTAAAGTAAAAGCACTGGAGCGAATGGTGCATGGCTACTACTCCAGTATGGGCTGCACAGGACCATGACCTTGGATGAAGCAATCTGAGTTTGCTTCATAAACCTAACTAGTAACACCACAACTGATTCCTAGATGCATATTTGACTAGTCAGAGAAACCTAGTTTCTTTCTGTACTTGATCCTGGAAAGGGGAATCCAGCAAAATATTCCCAGGTACAGGTTCTATAAGAGATTTTTGTTCTTCTCTTTTCCTGCTTGCTTAAGCTAGGCCCCTAAGAAGTTATCATTCATATGGCCCATAGCTTAAGGCTGAAAGATGCAAAAACCAATTTTTTTTTTTAATTACTGAACAAAAATCGCTGAAATTCTAAGGCTTGGTCAAATGAAAATTGAAGATTACCCATAATTTGGCTGATGTGAAAGGAAATACCTCAACTGGAAGAAGGTTAAGGGAGGTAGATGGCATATTTATGACTTTTCCCACATAAGTAATACATCTACTCCAAGGAAATTTCACAATCACAGAAATTATATTTTTGCTGGAAATGGGACTCATGCTAACACTAAATCAGGCCAACTGTAGCCTTGTATTTGAAGCTACATGTCCTTGAGTTCTCTGGCAGAGAAGCTCAGCAGTGTGCACCTGCAAATCAGAAAGCCAAGTTTATCCTGGACTTCATCAAAAAAACCGTGGTCAGCAGATCAAGGGAGGTGNGATGCAAAAACCAATGTTTTTTTTTAATTACTGAACAAAAATCGCTGAAATTCTAAGGCTTGGTCAAATGAAAATTGAAGATTACCCATAATTTGGCTGATGTGAAAGGAAATACCTCAACTGGAAGAAGGTTAAGGGAGGTAGATGGCATATTTATGACTTTTCCCACATAAGTAATACATCTACTCCAAGGAAATTTCACAATCACAGAAATTATATTTTTGCTGGAAATGGGACTCATGCTAACACTAAATCAGGCCAACTGTAGCCTTGTATTTGAAGCTACATGTCCTTGAGTTCTCTGGCAGAGAAGCTCAGCAGTGTGCACCTGCAAATCAGAAAGCCAAGTTTATCCTGGACTTCATCAAAAAAACCGTGGTCAGCAGATCAAGGGAGGTGATTTTCCTCCTCTACTCTGCCCTCCTGAGATGCCACCTGAAGTGCTACATCCAGGTCTAGGGCCCTAGATGGGATAGGACATAGGAAGGACATCAGAGCAAGCCCAGAGGAGGCCACAGGAGGAGCACCTTTCCTGTGAAGACAATTCCCTTTGCTCAACAGCACAGTGGGGAGAGGGTCCATAGGCTTCTTCCTTACCCCTTGTCCTTGCTGTTATCCACTGCAGTCTGGAGTGTGG
>VZTR01032170.1:102866-132537 GCA_013400775.1 Chaetops frenatus
TCCCTGACATCCTTGGCCAGATTAGACCAAGTCAGGAAAGTTAATATCCCCCACAAGAACCCAGGCCTGTTGCTGTGAGGCTGCTCCAAGCTGCCTGTACCAGCCCTCATCCACTCCCTACTCCTGATGAGGCAGCCTGTAGCAAACACCCACAACAGCATCACCCTTACTAGTCTGCCCTGTTGACCTAAACCATAAGCTCTCAACTCACTCATCATCCACCCCAGGACAGAGCTCAATGCATTCCAAGTGTTGAATCACAGGGAGGGTGACTCTACAACCACGCCTTCCTGGTCTTTCTCTCCTGAACATCATGTAGCCCTTCATGACAACATTCCAGTCATCTGAGCTGTCCAGCCACATCTCTGTAACTGCAGTGAGATCAAAGCCCTGCAGCTACACACAGATCTCTAGCTCTTCCCCATACTGTGTGCATTGGTGTACAGGCACTTTCTAGAAGTGTTTGAGTGTGTCAATATCCCAGTTGGGTTGCAAAGGGAGATTCCAACAGTCTTGTCTCACGGTTACACATTTGGGTGCGTGTACTTGTTGGAGGTATCCCCTCTCCAGTCTCCTTCTGCCACTTGGGCCAATAGTCCCCATGCATAGATTATATCTGCTGAGCCTGCTATATTCCTGTACCACTTCAATTCTAGTTTAAAGCTCCTTAAGCAAGACTGCATTTCAAAATTGAGTTTTTAGAGATAAAAAAACTTTTAATCTTTCAGCTTGATTTTCTTCATCATTTGCTCCTTTTACTTGAAAGCAACTACTTCCTTTTTCTGCAAGTGTATGTATAAAAAATAAGCCTCTAGAGGAGATGCAGATATCCCAGAGCAGATTCCTACTCATTGGCTGCTTATATCAATCACCAGTATCTATCTTTTGGCAAAAAATACAGGAATGATAGTTACTATGAATAATTGTTAGTACACAAGTGAACTTTTACTTTTTTTTTGAGCCAGCAATAGTTTAAAGAATGCAGATTGTCTAATAATGTTAAGGATATGTACATGGGGTATTTCCTCTCCAGACTCACTATGCAAATCTGCAACTGATCCTCATTGCTGCTAATGTTAACCCAGCTCTTTGTTGCCTATGAAATTAGGCTAATTTGAAGCAAGAAGGAATCAGGCCAAGCTATGCTTCAGAAGAAGTACTCAAAATGCTAATGGCTAGGACTCCTAGTGTCACATTTGAAAAAGCCCTTCAAATTGCACTTTACCAAGTGCTTCTACTGCAACATTTTATTTCTATATGGATACTCACAGAGCAGCAAGAGCACATGTATGCTATTACAGCTGATGAAACTTCAACGCATCTATTTGCTCCTGGTTAGGGGATACAGCAGATCTTCTTTCCTCTGTCTCCTCAGTCACTGCCAAACAAGGAGTTGACATTTCCCATCCTACCCTATGAACCAAGTAATATACTGAGAAACTATCCACAAACATCCAAAAGAGCTGGAAGAATTATGTCTAACAGTGAGTTACCATATCAGAAGCTAAGGCTAGGTTCAGAGATAGATCCCCAAAGGTAAGTAAGACTGCTGGTTAGATATTAACTGATACGTCATATTCTCAAGTTACATAGATAGCACATGTTATTATAGAACACAGTCCAAGTAAAAAATGCTCAGCAAACTGAAATATTATTTCTATTAAGGAGAAAAAGTCATGCACATCCAGCAGCAAAAGTCCTACCTGGGACAAAGCTATTTTCCAAAAATATTGTCATATTCCTTACTATATAATAACAAAGCAATTGCAGTCTTTGGGGAATGAATTTACTCACTTCTCCACATGCTTCATAATGCACCTGTGATAAGTTTTAATGGTCTGTGACATTTGTGCACCTGTTCCCTTGCTGTAGATTTGCATTCCATTATTAAAAATAATGTGATCTTGTTTCTAATTGCATGCATTTGTCCACAGTTCAAAGACCTTAATTCTTCCTTATTAAGAGATAGCTGGTTATTTAGAGAACCTGTATGTACAATTCATACAGGTTATGATCTCTGGAAATGCCTATGCCAGCATGTAAACTGTTTTATTCAATGAATTGCCTTTGCCTGCATATTTTTTGTTTCCCATGTCGCATACTATTCAAGAGTAGCAGACAAGAACTAATAGAAGAGGATGATTTTCTTAAGTATTCTAGCACTGAAACATATTTAGCATAAACCACAAGTCAGTTACCCCCAAAATTTCGTCTCTGAAAGGTGGTCATGAGCACAGTGTTACTTGCCTGTGTTTGTTATGACCTTAGGGAAAATGATCCAAGCAATACCTAATTAAGGGTTTGGAGAGTAAGACAAGGACAAAGTCAGCTGCAGTCCTTCACTTGGTGTTAGTCACTAAAACTATAGGGGAGTGAGCTTTCTGCCCTGAAAACCTGGTGAAGGGAAGGAAAAACTGATATTCTAACAGACAGACCTCTCACAAGTTCCAATTAAAGGATTAATTAGAACAAGGAATTCCGTTGCTTTTTTTTTTTTTTCCCCTAAAGCAGTATCAACTCCTGTAATTTTTCTTCAAGATAGTAAAAATACAATAAAAAACTTCTGAACCCCCCATTCAGTTTTTCATGTGTTTCTCATATCCCATGCTCAAAAAATAAATCAATGAAACACCACAAAAAACATTCCAATATCTGTCGGGAATTTGAAGAAAGGATATTTAGGAAGTCTTCTCAATTATAAGGTCAGACACCAGGAATATTACAAGCCCATTGAATGTTATTCAGAAGGATATCTGCTTAGATTCAATCTTGTGAATCACTAACCTTCCTTGGAATCCTTTCCAATCTTCCTAGTCTCTATTTGTTCACTTGATAAACCTTTCCCACAGATTGTACTTGGCATTCGTCCTGATTATGCAGCAAGTTTCCTTCAAATTCATAGAGTTCAGTTACTTCAAGGTAATTATGAATGTCAATTCTAGATTCCAAAATGCTGAAAAATGTTTTACTGAAAATTTTCTAACAAATTCATAAGTAAATTCCTGCAGATGATTTACTTAATACCTGAAACTTGTATAAAATATATATAAGTATAGAATAAATAAATTGTTTGGGTAGGGACCTTAAAGTTTCTCTAGTTTCAAAGCAAATGGATGTAGATAATGCAGCTTAGTAAACCACAGCTCAAAGAAATATTGAAAATTTTGCATATTCCAATATAATGTGATAGCAGTAGAGTTCAATCTGCTTAAGAAACTACACAGTCTGTGATGATCAATGACAGCTTTTAAGTCCTTTTAGCAGTGAAACTTAATAAATCTAATAGTTCTGATATCAAATACTGATGTAAGACAGAACTGCTGATCCAAGTGTGAAATATAAATTCCAGAACACTGACTTGTGACAGATTTTTGCAAACTGAAAAAGAAAAAAAGGAACTATTTCTTAAAATGTTTCTAAGTCATGTGTTCTTTCCTGGGAGATGACAAGGTTTAGTCTGGAAAATCAGTGGCTTGCAGACTGACCTCTTTGACTCTATCTGTCTGCAAGAGGGCTACCAAGAGACAAATTCGCTGTAGTGGTTATGAAAGAACTTCTGTGTGAAAGAAAAGCAATTAGTTGGCAACAAGAAGGAAAATGTTTTCAAGGATTTATAGGCAAAACTCACCGTTTATTTTGCTGACCAGGAAGATGCTTTAAAGGTAGTTTTCTAACATCATCCAGCAGTGGAGGTTCCCACAGCAATAGAAGTACCTGTTACAAATGACAAAACAAATGCAGCTTAGAATAGCAACGACTTCTTTAAGTAATAATTTTATACCCTCCATTTTTAAGTTTTCTGCTCCCTTTAGAGGCCCTGAGGCCACTGAGGAGTTTTTTTTACAAAAGTAACTCATGTGTTCTAGCATAAACTGAACTTTCTCATTTAGCCAATATGCATCACAGTCCCTTTGAAAACTTAGATCAGAAACTTTGGCCTGGATTTTTAGTTTTAATCCAACAAGGCCTTATTGTGGTTTGTACTGTTTTGATACTTGGTGTACACATCTTCTGAGTCTTTGATCAAAGAGTTTTTGGGCAGAGAAAATCTGTAAATATTAAAACAAACAAAGAATCTTAGTGCCTGGGAGCAGGTGTCCCAGGTGATTGATAAGATTAGCAGGCTCAAAAGATATTGCTTGCTCTTATCCCAAATGTCAGATGCATGTTACAGTAGGCATATATTTAGTAGAGGAGCTTAATCCTTCCTGCTCCATCAGTGCTGAAGCTGCAAACACTTCTGGCTTATGCCAGTGCAAAGTCAATTTAAAAGATACCGAATACTGATGACCCAACTACAGTAGCTGCAGAGCAGTGGCAAACCATCTGTAACAGCTTCTGACAAACTGCTGAGCCTTGGAAAATTATGAAAATTAATTCTCAATTCTTGAATATTTTCAGGTTTCCCAGGCACTGTTGGCTATAACTCTAATCACAGCACAGAAAAGTTCTAATAATATTATGGGTAAGGTGAGAAAGATAAAGAAATCATAAAACTGCTCAGAAAATATCTTGAGGTTTTATACAGAAGTACACCTAGACAACAGTCATTTCTGCCAGCAGCCTTTGCACACCTTTGCTTGCATAAATCATACAGGAACAGCAAGGTGTAGCTGAAGTGCCTTCAGGGCACTAATAAGTCTTAATGGCCTCAGTGAGGATGTGTCTGTGTCTGACCCTGGTTGTCCCCCCCAGGCCAGATCCAGACCCATGGTCTGGCTCCAGCCTGACAGGCCACATCTCCAGGAACCTGCGTGCTGCTCTGCATGCTCAGTCCAACGTGCCCATGGTCTCTGGGTCTGCTCTGCTCCCTTGCTCCTGTACCCCTGGGTCCCAGCTGGCTGGGTCCCCTTCCTGCTGGCTCTACTGCCCCCTGAGAAACCTCCTGTGTCTCAGCTGGCCTCTGCTGCTCCCCTCCAGTGACTCAATCAAATCACACCAAGTGAGTAAAACAGAAATACTCTACATCTCTTTGTACCCATTGTTCCACATTGAGATTCCATATAACAGCAAGCATTTTTAAAGAATGTCAGAATGTCTCTGTTGCCCTTTACACTGGATGAAAGGATTCAAAGTTATTTTATATTATCTTGTAATTTTCTTTAAGCACTTTTGATAAGTTACTTAATTTATACAGTTCACCCTTCTGGTGGCTGGCCAGAATGCCTGCTAAAACATAAATTTGGGGTTGCCATTTTCTGTAACCTTGGAAAGAAACCCACATCAATGAGATACCATGAAAAGAGTCACAGTAATGATGACAGGAATTTATAATGACTGCGAAGTCAGGCAAGGTGATAGCCATGACTTAGTGTGACTTGCCTTACAATTCTAATCATCTTGTTGCACAAAATCCCTATTCAATCCCAGGTGACAGTTTTAGGACTAACAGCTCACAAGGTCTGTTATTCTGATACAAGAGGAAACTAAACTGGGTTGGTTCAATTAATTTTTGAAAATTGTATATTGCTATTCATTTTCTTATGTTCCTAATACTTACAAAAGCTTGTTTCATTATTTTTTCCGAAGTTGACCTATGACTGCTTGACTCTCCGTTTTTATTTTCAAAAGATAACATGATGGACCTCTTCACTTTTCTGTCAGGTATCCTTCACTAAATAACTGGTAAGAGCCATTATTATTTTTGTAACTAGCCTAGGTTGAAGTTTGTAAAGTAGTTGACAAGAAAATATCTGTATTATCTATCCACACTGTACTGCATTTTTGCCTGAGGTCTTTCAACAGTTTGTGGTAATGATTGTACTAGATAACTTTTCACCATATTATTTTTAATTTCTTTTTGTGAAAACCAGTAGAAAGAGCAACCATTAACCACTGCTACTTTTGAGTACCATCAGTCATCAGTGAAAAAGAATAGATCATCTTCAAAATCTCTTTTCCTGATAATAGAGCTAAATAACTATTTCCTTTACACTTAATATCTCCTGCTAGTTGTCCTATATATATTCTTTCATCATTTCCTTATACACACCCTTAACAATTTGACATGGTTTATATTTTTCACCTACTTTTTATCCTTTGATGTCAGTAATGAGTTTGTGATTTTGCCAAGTCAGTCCATATTTACTCTCCTTACTTCTTTTTCTGTAACTAGTACTGTACTGCTTAAAATTAAAAGCTTTTCCTAACTTTTTAATTTCCCTCTAAGGTCTCACTCAATTTGCTCAATTTAATTACTTCAGACTGGTTTTAGTTTATTTTTTTTACCTCCATAAGGACTCCAAAATTAAGCATACCTTTCTTTCATCACACTGCTTTCCTCCTTCAATCAATCTCTTCCTTTTGAGTAAAAACAGTAGACTTTGCTTTTTTGGGCTAAGGAAAATGAAGGGGATATTAACTCATTGTTTATCAGTTACTATGCCTCCACTGATACTCTTCTGTTGTAAGTAATTCAAGAAAGGTTATACAATAAGGAGTCTTTGACATAAACCCTTGGAATCAATAAAGAAGTGTCATACAGACCCACAATCCCACAATATACTTAATTTTAGAATATGCTGGGTAGTATATTGTATCTATTCAGAAGTGCAGTTCTTTACTATGAAACCAGTGAAAATATCTATTTTTATATATATACTGTCATTTATGTCTAGAGTACACTATATTCCATAAATTTCAAATTTACATTTACAGGAGTGAATAACGATGGTGTTGGATGTTAGCTCTGATTTTGGTCCAGGATCTGTGATTCAAATGTAGGCAGCAGAGCCTACCACACAGTCAGTAAGAACAAAGAGTCACCAGGCAAAACGTGACAGATGGCAAAACCAATGAATGGTAGAATACTTTAACAAACAGAAAAGACTGACAAAATATCCCTAGGCCTGGCATCTGCCATGACATCTCCTAAGTCTGTTGTACCTGGCCTTCAATCAACTGAACAACATTCCACTGATACAGGGAAAGGATGGGACAGGAAATGAGGCCCTGAGGTCAGGCAGAGATACTATTCTAGCAATACCCAGGGCAAGTATTGCTCTGGTGAAGAAGCACATATGGATTACAGAAATGTTTCTCGTTTTCAGAAGCACAGTTTGGAAGTGATTTTTTCCTCTGACATAAGAAATAAAAAGCACAACATAAGGTAAAAAAAGCTGGTATCCATCCAGACTAAAATGGTAAAAATATATAACAGCTTGGCTTTAAAAGGATGTCCATCTGTTAGTAAATTAGTGATCATACCATATCTGCAATGGTCTAGCAAACTAACAGCCAAAAAATTTATTGTCCACACCCACAGCTCAATAAATATTTAGGGCTGGGGTTTTTTTTGTCTACAGCAAGACCTGATGAAGGGAAACTTTTCCCATTTAAAAATGTCTTTAAACTTTCTAAGTTCTACAAAAATATCTTACTGAAAATTGTTCCTTCTCCTTACAGGTCCTAGTGAGCTCACAGCAAACCAGTTCTTTTGCCTTGGTAGGAGAATCTTGATCTGAATACTCATCATAGTACTTGACATTCAGTGCAAGAGCTTGTAGACGTCTTGTCTTCCACAAAATTGTACTTGGCTAGAAATGGTATTCTTGACTTATTTTTCAGAACAAAAATTAAATAGCTAAACTACCAATTTCAGCAGATTGAAGATTGCCTGATTAGCAAACACACACCAAGGCCATTTCATTACTTGCCACATCTAAGCCAGCTAGATCTAAAGCTAACTTGGATATAATATCCAAGCTGAAATCATGTTCCTAATATACACAAGCCCTTCAAGGCTTTATCTCATGCTTCTTCAAAACATTTTACACCCTTAAACGAATGGGACCAGAGACTGGTGGTGCTTCAATTTTCTGAGGTTTCAGTATCTCCTTCTGGTTTGACCAGAGCTGTGTTTGCCAATGAAAAAGCTGAAATCTCAGATGAAGGGGTGTTTACATTTGCTGTACTTCATACAGCACAGGCCCTGCACTGACCCACCATGCAAGGAGATGAACACATGTAGAGCTGTTCAGTTGAAATGTCACCATGAGAACCTGCTCCTACTCCTTCATATTATGAACCTGAATGTCACAAGGCTAGAAATTAAGAAAAATCTTTCAGTAGAGTACAAACAGTAGTATTTATTAAAATAACTTACTTGGTATATTTTTGTTTGACTCTCCATTTATCAAAGTTTTTTAAAAATGCATGAAGCATATAACAATATAAGCTTTGTATTACAACACACAGAGAGTCTTTCTCTTGGAATGGTTATAATGATTTACTAGTTTAACTTTGGTGCAATAACAATTTGTTAGGATGAGCAGAACTATAATTCTATTGTCATTGGCTAGTTTGTAAACACAATCCCATAGTAATTAAAATGTCTTGGTTGCCTGGCCCAAGAATGTGAATAACTGTTCTGGAAAACAAAAAAATTTACTCTACAATACCAGTCCAGAATGACTTGGTAATAATATAACCTTTGACTTTTGAAACAACACCGAAAAATGTAACAAATTCAGAAAGATTAATTCATACATATGTATATCCTATCCACCTTCCTTTGTGAGAGTCATTTCAGAGGCCTTCAGCTAAGCCAGGTATATACTACAGTACATACTACAGATATGGACAGCACAGTCTATATCATAGAATCATAGAGTTACTTGGGTTGGACCTCAAAGGTCATGGGCATGGACACCTTTCAGTACACCAGCTTACTCAAAGTCTCATCCAACCTGGCCTTGAACACTTTCAGGCGTGGGGCACCCACAACTTCTCTGAACAACCTTTTCTAGTACTTCAGCATCCTCAAAAGAAAGAGTTCCTCCCTAATACACAATTTAAATTTACCCTCTTTCTATTTAAACCCATTACACCTTGTCCTGTCACATTTTCCCCCACTCTGGGACTACCTGAGCCAGGGCAGGACAGCTGGCATTCAAGAGTTAACACAAGCCTTCAGAGTTTTCCTACCTGCTGCTAACAACAGCCCACCTGGAAGAGGGAGGGCAGAGTCCTTGGACATCTCATTATGTACTTTGCAACAGACCTGGTGCTGTTTTAAATGTTATATAGTGACCTTCCAAATGGTGCTTATTTTTAGGGAAGTGCTTTGTTGTATTAATTTATAGAAACAGGAGACTAGAAGGACCCTGCGTCATCATATCTAATCCCCTGCTATTACAGGCAGTCATGTCACGTAATCCTTTTAATAAACTGAAGAGTACTTGGATACCATGGTGATGAGTACTTCATAAATATGGATATTTGTAGCTCAGCAGGAAATAAAATGATAAAAAAAGTGCAGTGGAAGAACAGAAGGATTACGAGTGACAAAGGTGAGTATAGCACGGTTCTAAGGATATTATGGTTTTGGTTTTTTCCCAAGAGACTGATGAAAACTTTACTGAAACCTCCACATCTTGGAAGTAAGGGTGCTGTCAACTATGGAAGGGGTCAATTTCACACAGGACTTATGAGAAATACAGTAATGGAAGAAAGAAAATAAGGAGACTAAAGAAAAAAAGACTGCTGTCAATATAGAAAACTTACTCCATTCTTCACAGTGCACAATGCAATGGTAATAGCTCAAAAAAGCAAAACCACAGGCATTTACAGATTTATCCTGTGGTTATTTTATCAGGCAAGCTTATAGAAGAAAAAATAATTCCCTTACTTTTGTATCTATCAGAAAACCAGGGACCCAAACGAGACTTAATTTAACATTCTTAATCAAAATAATTAATTTTATGCATCATGCACCTTTAGTTTATTTTCCTATGCTTGGCTATCCTGTATTTGCAGGCTAGTTCTAGAAGATAATTCCTTTTTCAATGAAGGAATTCTGGTGGAATATATAACCATTTTAATTTTTCTTTCAGTAAGGTTGATCAGTTTCAGCATAAAACTGAAATCCTCTCTCATATATCCGTGATTCAATCTCCTTCCATGTAAGATAAACCTTCATTTAGAAGCCACACCTTTATCACAGAAGCTGCCAGGAAAAGGAATTAAATTTCCTAAGGTACACTTTCTATTTACAGCCACAGGGAGAAGTAATGAAATTTAATGAAAGCTGTAGCTCTAAATAAAAGCACAGGGAACCTCTACCCTATCCTGCTGAAATTGAGGTTATGGGTTGCACACAATGAGTAACATTCAAACCCTTTGCAACTCCATTGTCTCCAAAGGACTTAAAACAGAGATATATTTGGCATATTTTTATTCCAGACAGAAATGGAGAGTAAAGAACTAATCATTTTCATTCTTGCAAGTGTAGAAAAGGAAGAATTGGAACAAATATTACAACAGGTTCATACCTGTTGTACCATACTTGTTATAACGAGTAAAAATAATGTATTTCTTCTCCACTCTATTTTTAAAGATTATTAAGTACATGGTTATGTAAAAAAGAAGCTAAATACTGTGCTTTTTGTGATTTTCTAGGAATCCCTATAAGGAAAACTGAAAGCATTTACAATGGTGGAAAAAACTGTCTTATCCAGTGCAACTTTTCTGTTGAAAACAAAGAAAGCAAAATAAATTTAAGCTCTATCAGATAGGATACCTTCTCTGTTGTGCTACAAAAAACAGGTATACATTCCCTTGAGAAATTAAAGAGATCATTTTGGTGACTCTCCAATAGAGACTGAGTTTTTTTAAAGCCATTGCAACAACTCCTTTGGTTGGTTGGCTTGTGAAAGGAAGTTTTGAAGGTCGAGAAGGGAATATACTCCCTTTTTAAGGGAATTCTCACAATAAATCAATTTTTTTTTTTTAAATCTACTTTTATGAAATAAAGTGAGTTGAGCGGGACAAATATTTCAAGTTCAACTTGTGGGGTTTTTTTAACCAGATAATTTTTGTTGCAAAAGTTGCTTCCTATTTTAAGAGAGAATCACTTTAGTTCAGCTGATTCTTCTGAAAATGTGAAAATATTGGCAGAAAGTTTGCAATGGCTCAGTGTTATTATGATGTCTTGTTTGCACACCTGTTGCTTGCCCATCTGCCCTTCCCTCTCTTGAGCAAGCCCACAATCAGGGTACAGCCACTGCTACATGGGACAACCAGAGGCTTTTGTGAGGTGAGCCTTTCCCTGTCAGGAGTTCAGATGTAGATGTAGCAGAAAAACCTTTACTCTCTGTCAAGAAGGGTCAATAAAAGAAAGGAAAATGTCTGACAGGTTCTAAATTTCAAAACATATTTTAATTTACAAGGCCCTGTGTGGCAAAAACCAAGAGTCTGGACTGTTGAGTATTGAGAGTATTGAGGCCTCACTACCAGGCTGCATTAACAGAAGTATAATGTGATGGCCATGAACACTCCCTGCACTAAATAGGACCCAACTCAAGAGTACTGGATCTTAAAACATATTCTTAGATAAAAGACTGGGACAAGCTCATGAGATGGACTCTGTGGCTACAACTATGCTAAAACACTGGCCCTGGCTGGACAACAGATGCCCAGCAAATCTGGTCTGTCACTGTCCTCCTCAGCTGGACAGGGTAGAGGAAATATAATGAAAAAATTAGTCAAGGTAAGGACAGGGAGAGATTGCTCAGCACTCACTGTCATGGGAAAAACAGATTCAACTTTGGAAAATTAAAGAGAAATAAATCCAAACCTTAAAAACACTACTTCCCCCGCCCTTCCTTCTTCCTGGGCTTAAATTTACTCATGATTTTCTCTATCTTCTCCTCCCCAGTACATGGGGAAGGGGAATGGGAACCAAGGAGTGTAATCATTGCATAGGATTAGTCCAGTGTTCCACATTCCTCTGATTGCACACAAAAGGCATTCCTTGTGTTTTGATTAAAGTCTTCTCCTTTCTTTAAGGCCATTTTTATGCCATTGTCATGTATTTATACAATTAGATCTAATTTATACTATTAGGCCTAATTACTTAATTGTTGTAGCGTACATGATGAAATAATGAGAATGTGCAATTAAGATGTGCAATTACATAATTACAATGTGTAATGACATTAGGTATAAATATCCTAAAATGTTGTGGGAAAGATATACTGTTGAAATAGAAGAATGTTTTTAGGTACTACGTTGGTTTTAAAAGAGGCAGATGAAACTATGAAATAATTCCTAAAAGCTTAGGAATTTTCTTCTTATTTTTAAGTCCCCACTTAAGGCACTGCTCATATTTAGTGGGAAAATTTATGTTTAATACAATCAAAAAGGATAGGGAACTGTATGGAAATATATATATACATATACAGGAATAACTGAGGTTACCTTTATTTGCTGCATTTTAGAACATCAGGCACTCATTTCCACGTGTCTTTTTTTATAATCTGGAGCAAAATTGTAAATTTAACTCTTCTAAACAAACCACATATCAACTTTGGAATTTAGTGTGGCTGTACAACATAGAGCCAATGAACTAACACAATAATAAATGAAATAACAAATTCCAGCTTTGCTGTGAAACCTCGTATCAGCTTCTCTCAAAAATACACAAACGGAAAGGTATCACACCCTCAGGAACCTCCTACAGTATCTGCTTGATCTTCCCAAGGTTTGGGATGTCCCCACTGCCTCCTTCTACCCTACCCCTGAGAAATCTCATAGCTGCTCCCCGAGACTTCCAATAGATCCCCAGGAGCACCTTCTACTGCATTCTCAGTGGTGTATCACAAAAGGTCAGATGTCTCACATGAAAGCTCTTTACTTATTAAAATTAGATTTAATTCCTGTAAGTATTTTAAACCCCCAGAGATATGAAAAGGTGAGATGGATTCTGCTGTAGCTCAGGCGACTTCACTGCTGTTGGTAACACACTAGAATCCCAGACTGACCCTGAGCTTCTAGTGGAGCTGGCAAGTAGAGCAGCAAGAGTTTTACAAGTAAAATGAGTGATAATGATTAGAATTTTTCTTTTCTTTAGAAAAAAAACCTTGACAAAAGATTTTGACTTGCTAAATTTGAACTTCCCAAACACTTACTTTGGCAATATTCCCACTCTGAAAATTCAAAACTAAAAGTAATTTTCACCTGTCAGTTCAGAATGTTACTTCAGGTTTATTTTAAAAGCCTTTCATTATAATATATCAGTAGTGAAGTCTTTTTACTTTCTTCTCTGGCAAGTTTCATTTTAAGGTATCTTTCAGTTACCCTTTAATTTCACTAGAAGAAGGAAGGGGAGGGAAAAGAACAGCATAAATATAAAAGTTTGGTAAAATTTTCACAGCCAAAATACTGATGTTAAAACTGACAGAATGCTGTCTGTTGATTTCTACCATCAGTATCTGAAGTATAACATCTGAAGAGTATTTGCAGTGATAGAAAGGTACGTAGATAGAGACATTATTTCTCCATAAGGAATAGAAAGAAGAATCCCAAACAGCTTGAAGTGGGTGGCCAGGAAGGGATAAAAGGATCAATGGAAGTAGGAGGCTGGGGGATACTTTACTTGCTGTTCTAATTTCCAGGCTTCTAACTCAAGACATGGGAAACCCACACCATAGTGGGAGCAGAGCTGCCAGAGTTACAGAGATGCGTTTCACTCTCTCCCAGCTGGGTGGTCTCTGTGGAGGAGATGTTGCACAGGTAATTAGGTTGGTAATTTGGATCTCGCAGCATCTGTCAGTTGCAGTTGTTCCTGAGGCAATAAAGCTCCTTATGACATACCATCATATGCAACACCTACACAGCAGTGAAATCCCAGCTGACCATATGCCTTGAAGCTTGAGATTTCTAGGCTTTGAAATTTTATTCTGAGCAAATCCACTTTAGATGTAGCTTTTACAAATCTTCCATGATGTACCTTTCTTTAAAAAGGTAATTCTATTTCAAAACAAGTTATAAAGTAACATTCTCCCTCATTAAATAGTCCTCAGATAATACCACACTGTACTTAGGCTTCCCAAAATGTTCTTCTTCCTTTCTGGATATTTCAACCTCAGCAACTCTCCAGTGTCAGGCCTGAAGGCCTAAAACCCAAAGGTACTTCTGTAACCAGTGTGTACTTCAGGTTTAAAAGATGGTCTGCCTTGTGCTAGTTCAAACTTGGCTTGTCTGATGCTTCTTCATTCTTTGTATGGCTGTACATCTTAATATTAGACACATATAAATGTAAAACTCCCTCAACCCTTTAAATTTATATTTAAACACTTTTCACAATTGAGATTATGCTGAAACAATAGCTGTAAAAATGGGATCCTGACAGGAAATGTATGGTTACCAAATTTTCTCTTCATTTTTTTCCATTTCCTGACGGACAAATCCTTATTAAAAAAGGACATGAGGAAGAAATATTTATCTTGTGTTAATAATTTCCTTGAAAATCCTAGAAACACTAATAATAACAAAGACATTTTTGCTCTTGACATTTAAAGAAAGACTTACTTTTTATAGCTGTTAACATTGCCAAATGATAAAGTGACTTTGTGTGTCAGATAATCAGAAATTTTCTCATAGGGTAGGTTTGCATTTTATGTTGGATTGGATTATCCTGATAAGTCTTTCTCTTTTTTTTTTTTTTCTTTGCCATTTACTATAACATTTGCTATAAAATTAAAATTAAAATTAAAAATAGTTTTTGCCTGAGAAATGTATTGGGAAACATACATTTTTATGTTTTACAATTACTACCTCAAATGTGATAAAGCTATATAAATCACCTGCTCATAAATCCTGCATTGTAAGACTTTAAAATCTATCACTGGTCTTTATTACAACTTTTCTATTGTACAGTCTTTCACCTGATATGAGGCTTATGGAATTACAAAAAATATATCAGCACTAAAACTCTGTTCATGAAATCTGGCAGGGCATGTAAAAGTTAATGGCACTGTGTATTTTACCCTGTAGTTGGTTTACAACAAAGCCAATCATGTTCTGAATACTGTGGTGGGAAAGAATACATCTTTCATCCAATTAGTTTTTATATGGACGCTTGGGACCACGTGGACTGTGCCCTGGAAAGCAATCACACTGCTCCCAAAGAGATAAGATAATGCTGGAGGATTTAGCTGGTCATATGTTTATACAGTGAGTTCTTGGGGCTGCTCTGTCCTGGTTTTCACCCCTGAGCTGAGCCAACTGTCAAATTCTAGCAGGTCATTCTCTTTTACATGCTTCCTGTTGAGCACCTTTGAAGGAAAGTCTAAAAATGGAGTTAAAAATCCGTTTCTCGAGATGGTTCAGTGAGTTGGAGTTACTACATAAGTATCCCACTTGAGCTTTTAAACAAGACCTGAAACACTCATAAGCAGAATTCCCTGTGCACAAAACAAATGAAAGATGAACATTTATTTTCTTCTTTGTTTTTAAAGAGAGAAAACAACAACATACTAACAAAATTTGCCTCTTGAATATCAGCCTCACTTAGTGTGGATGCAGCCAGGACAACTGATCCCAAGGGATCAAAGGGATGTCCCATTCTATTTGTTGTCATGCTCGGGATATAAAGGCAGGATGGAGAAGCAGGAAGGGTGGCCACGTTCCAAGTTGAGGTGTTTTGTCTTTCTGAGTCAGCAACACCTGTGACTTAACCCTGCTTTACGGGAAGAGCTGAAAACTTTCCTTCCCCTGGGAAGTAGTGAATTAACTCCTTGTTTTGCACTGACTGTGGGAGCAGCTTCTGCTTTCCCTATTAATTTTGGGGTTTTTTCATCTCAACCCAGAAGTTGTCTCACTTTTACACATCTGATTCTCTTCCCCATCCCACTGGGAGCAGACAAGAAATGAGCAAGTGGCTGCATGGGGCTGAGCCACTAGCTGGGGTAGAACCTTCAGCTCTGGGGTTGTACATTCACAGACACAGTCCAGCTTAAATCTCCCTAGATCAAAAATGCTGCAGCACTGCTTTCCCCCGTGACCACAGGCACACCTTATCCTCTTATTAAAATTAATCAAGTCAGCTGCTTGGAGGAGCTGATCTAGTCAAAATGAAAAGAAAGTTCTTTCCATCTCCTTTAGTCAGACAATGGTAGAGCCAACGAAGTGAGGCTGGGAATACAGGACCAACACTTTCATCTTAAAACGATTGTGAGACAGAAGAGTAAGATAAAGAGACTGTAAGGGCTAAAGAGACACGTGCAACACTTGGAGCCTCTGATGGCAGGGAGTTCTTTTAAATGCTGATCAGCATTTGACAGTACCAGCAGTCTGTGGAAACACTGCAGGCTTGGGCTGTTATTTAACATTTACAAATTAATACTGCACTCCAGATAATGAATGGCTTGAGCACACATACTTTCACACACCACCTGTCCATTCCCCTCTCACTTCTGTTGTTTCTTCTCACTCTGAAGATAGCTTGCTAATTGCTCTGCTTGTATGTACCATGACATGGCCACAGGGAACGGAGAAATGGGAGGGGAGGGGGTGAGAGAGAGACAGAGAGACAGAGAAAGAACTTGTGCTTTGAGTAACTACTTCATCTTGTCTCTGGTGGTAAGAGTTTATTGTTCTAACCCCTTGGTCACCTCTTAAAATATATGAAAGGGCAATGACAACAGTTCTTAGGCACTGCTGTGGCAGACTTGTGATATATAGCTGCACACCACCCTCAGTTTCATCAGTCAACTGCTCCCTTCGCTGGCATTCACAACAGAAACAACCAAATGTGTCTATTAGCACCCATCAGATGAGCACTTAATCAGTAACCAGTGAGACCAAGTGTTACAAAATGGGATAAGAGTTCTGATAACAACTTATTTCTTAAGTTGACATCATCAGAAAGAACAAATTTTGTAAACCCAGGCATTTGCAATAAGATGCAGTAGCCAGATGGAAGATAATGTGGTATCAACAGGGATTTTTGAAACAGCCAGAGTGCTGTTTGGAAAACTGCAAGATTTCTAAGGAAATTGGTAAGTATGAACTTTCAAGAAGTGTATATTCAAAACGGTAATGCTGTATGTGACATTTATTTCCAAAAGACAGCACATTAATGTTTCTGCTTCATTGATAGTAATGATGACAAACTCTTCTGCTACTTTCAGACTGAAACATTTTTCATTAAAATACTGCCATTTCCATGATCTGATGCTTTTCTTTCAATCTTAGCAGTGAAAAAGTATTCAACATAAAAAATATTAAGTAATTTTCAAGCTCTTTAATCAGGAAATATCCCCAAGCAAGAGTATTTGTTTTGGAATTATGTTCTGTCAAGAGCACACTTCAGTCTCTGTCACAAGAAGATATTTCCATCTCAAAACATCTGTGTAGATCAGAATATCTAATTTACATCACAGATAAGTTCACATAACTCTGTATTTTGTCAGCTGGGACTTAAACCTTTTTCCAGTTGCAGAAAACAGAGCATAGGCAGTATCAAAATAAAAAGGTACCCTGAGCAGGTACACTGTAAGTTAACCATGACACCCACTACACGACTACCACATTAAATGGGGGGTACTTTTATTTATTGTCCCACGTGTTCCCTGTACAGCCTTAACTCAGTACTTAGAGCACTCCCTGACCCACACTGTGGATAGGAGAGGATACATTTTAACATGTCTCAGGAATACCTGACAACATGAGCACTTAGTCCTTACCTGCACATTAAAACTCACACTTTCTGCCACTGAGCCAAGCTAAAGCTCTAGTAATGTGTATATAAACTGAAATATATGCCTTCTGTATATGTTGCACAGGTATTACACACATAAGCTGTAACTAGCAAAAACAATAGAAAAATTTAAGTGTTTCTGTGTGAACACTTTTTTCTTGCAAGCTGGATTTAATTTCATGTAGGTACTAAATAGCAAATCCTGCTGAGGCTACTAAAATCAGGTAATCTCTCTGTTATATCTGTAACCTTAATTACATATTTGGATCCTAACTTTTTCCTGTATTGAGTTATTGTTTTCCCCTGCAATAAAAATGACTATTAATAGAGTTTTTCCTTTCTGTCTCCACGTGAATATCTGCTGGCACTCCAAAACCATTAACACAGCAACATATTTCCTGAACTTTTATAGGAGACTGGAGACCAGAAAGATCAGTATTACAATTTTATACTGCTGTTTGCTTTACTACTTGTGTGCTAACCCAATAAGATAGTAAATGTCAACTTTTCCTTCAGACATAGTATATCCATGTTCTTTAGGAAAATTTTTCACAGAAATGTTCAATTTTTATGTTCAGAGTTCTTAATGTTTTGAGATGTTACTTTTTACAAACTGTGTAAGAAATGGTAACAAGCAGAAAACCTCATGCTTGGTGCATTTACTTGTGTTTTTCTGTGATACTTTCTCACTCAAATAAATGAATGGATTTATCTCCATAATAACCTTGTGAGTTAAACACTCCCATTTCCATTTTTCTCTGTACCAATGCAGATGTTTGAAGCTTTTCTTCTTGGCTTGGGAGAGTAGGGGGAGGTATTCATTTGCTGAGTGGATTTCAATTTCTCTATAAAGCAGTAGGAGAACAACCTATATTTTAAAGCAAGGGAAAGCCCAGGGAAATGTACCATACTTAAATTGCAATATACTAAAGCTGACTATAAGCAGGCTCCCTTCATTCTCCACCATCTCCTTGTTCTGTTCTACACCCCTTCTATAAATCCTTCAGTTTTAATTCTTTTTATTACTTATTATCTATGCTGCTCAAAAGATGCTAGGCTTTTTTGAGGACAACCCTTGCCCTGAACAGCACAATGCAATAATAACTGCGTAGTTCCAGAATGCCCTTTCTCCTTCTTTTACAGCCCTATTACGGTTCTCTCTGAACAGTTCTGAATTTAATGCATTTCTCCTCATCTCCCTGTGCCCCAGGGAAGGACCACCATCTCCACTGCAGAGACAGGAAACCAAATAGATCTCTAGTGTACACTGAGTAGAGCTCTCAAGCCAGTTTTTCTAGTCTTTGGTCTCATTTTGACGTGATCCACTTGGAAACAGGCTGCAGGGCCCTGCCACTGACATCCATTCCCTCTGCCTTAGCAGCAAAACTGTGTCATCCTCAGATAATTTTTATAAGGTCACCTGTCTAAAGGGCATGAGTGCTCACAGAAAAGTTGATTTGTGGTTGCTCTGTTAAATAATTGGATTAAGCCACAAGCATCCTGCAGCTGCTTAGGCTCTGAGCAAGGTAAAAGAGAGTCAGATTCTAGCTACCACAGACATTGTGTCTGTCCCCAGAGGTTAATGGACAGATTCTTGGGGAATTAGGTATCTATCTATCTTTCTACCTATCTATCTATCTACCTATTTTATATATCTATTTCCCTTGAAGGCTGAACATAAACGACTTGGGAAGTCACTGGAGGAAAAGTAGCAGGGGATTTCAAAGCCTGCCTCACAAGACCTAGGTAAACAAAGAAGCCAATGAACTACCTCTATCTCAAGTCTCTAGACACCCAAACATAGGAATCAACTCTGCAGAGTTATAACACTTACAGCTATTTGCACAGGCCACCTCTCTTTCCCCATTCTCCCCTAGGCAGTAACACTTTAGGTCATGCACTGCATAGCCATAAAACTGAGGCATTTGCAATCCATAGAACAGCTGCCTTTTGAATTTCTCCTCCCTAAATATGTTCCTCTGCCACTGGAGTCTGAAAGTGTTGCTTTTGATTATAAACACCTCCCACATCCCTGCTGAGCAGATTGCCATTCTCCCTCCCAGACTACCTCTGCAAGTACACTGGGAAAGCTGCCAGCAAACAGAGTTCCCCTTCCCCGTTCACCGAGAAAACTGTATCCTAAGAATATGGTACAGGGGCAGCTTCCACAAGAAACAGCCCCCACAGTCAGCTAAAATCGCATTAGTCAGGATAAACTGGAGACTTCTTGGGGATTTTCCCTTATTTTCTAAAACCTTAGTAACAGTACACAAATAAATAAAGTTCCAACCATTCCATCTGTGATAAATGAACATATAATAACTCTGAATAAAAGTGGTTCTACAAAAAAGATTTTTATGAAAACATCTTATATAACAGTATTTACACTCTTTTACATACCATTTCCCTTTAAATTATTGAGAAAAGGAAGAAGAGAAGGAGGGAGGAAATAAATAAAGTACAGAAAATAATTACTGGCAGTTTACTGTGGTTTTTTTTCCAAATTCCATCACATTCATCATTAAAAATGTTACCTTTCAGTAACTGTGTGGTCACATTCTTGTAAACTCACAGTTCTCATATACTTTATTCTCTCATTTGTCTATCTGACATTCATCTGGACTCACACTGCCAAGTCTCGTGCAGTGAACATGATAATAAAACCAATAATGTCTCCTACACTCCAGCTTCACTGGAAGTGGCTTCCATATGCATGTGACACCAGTGTCTCTCTCTGATGCAAATGTGAAAACAATCTTTCTTCTGCTCCACAGCCATGTCTCCCAGGCAGTGGATTCAGCAGGGCAATGTGACCCACTGTCCAGTTGTGTGCAGGGTAAGGTGAGGTTGCAGAGTAAGGACAGGACTCTGACTGTGACTGCTCTACAGCCAAGAACATTCTCTTGAGCAAGAAATAAATGCAAGGAAGTCAGCTGGATAATATAATGTCCAGAAGGATCGTCACCTCTGAGATTCAAACCTCCTGAAACAGCCTTACTGCAACAACAGCAGTACTTGCAGCTAATGTTCCATATGGAAAAATAATCCATGCTGCAGCCCAACAATACAGTTAGTTCTTCCACAGGATGGTGATCTAATGTTCAAGAGAGACTTATAATAAAATACAACAGCAGATGACATAAAATAAGAAGTGTTAATATTGGCAAGGAGTTGAACATAATACAAGTCAAAACACAATAGGCGAGTGACACCAGCCCTCTGGACTTAGAAGAATTGTTATCAGCTCTTGGAGCCACCACTTCCAGCCATTTTTTTCCACCATTTCTAGCAATGTGCACTTGTTCATATTATGTCACTATCTCTCATAGAATAAAACTGCCATAGTTCACTCTGTTTCTCCTATATAAATAAATATATTTATCCAATTAGAAAGCATAATCAGTTGCTATACAGCATGATATACCACATATAATTGTGTGTTGCAGGCAGAAGACTCCTGATTCAGGGAATTTCACTTAAGTAACTGACAATTTTTAACATTAAGTTTTAATTACTGATGCTGGTACTGGAAAAAATAGAAAGAAAACAATGAAGTCAACACTTTGCCTCCTCCTTCTTCAGACTCAAACCCAATATCTCTCTTCCCAACTTCCCAGTCTCACCTGCATCTGTTTTGCCAAACCTTGCAGGGAGGTGTTGGGTGGTAGAGGGCCTCCAGGTCAGTGCCAATTTTTTCTGCCCTTTACTTCTTGCTGTTTTTCTTCCACTGCTCCTTGTCTCCTACTGCTCCTCTGCCCTGGTGCAGGACTCTCCATCCCTTTAGGGGGTTCCTGCCCCAGTATGAGGGTCTCCAGCTGAGATCCCAGCACTGTTCCCTTCCACACCATTCCCCCACTTTGCCTCCATTTTCTCCTGGTAGGTCTATTCACTTTTTTCTTCCTGTGTCCCCTCCCAACAGGGCACTATACTACCAAACCCTGCTGCTGCTGCTGCTGTGAGATTCAACCTCATCAACAGTTCCACTTGTTATATCTTCTAAATATTTCACATTCCAAGAATGTTCAGTAGCATGGGAAGTCCCTTGGGAGCCAACAAGACTATTACCATGATCTGTTCTGTGTTCCCAAAGACTGGTTTACCTATATACACCATTTGGAAAAAAAAAAAGGAAGTGCATTTTTTTCAGGAATTTTGTGGTTGCTAACGACACAAAAATTAAGAGTCAGAATCATGGAGGACTGGAGATGTGCAACAAAATTTTGGGTATAGTAGTATTGCTGATATGGTTGGAAATTAAATTCTGAGCTGCTAGTGATTGTGAACAGGATCTTCTGGAACAGGACCTAACTTCCCATTATTGTTGCAGTAGATGTGGTGCTTAGGGACATGGCTTAGTGCCGGACCTGGCAGTGTTAGGTTCATGGTTGTACTCAATGACCTCAGAGGTCTTTCCCAACCTTAATGTTACTGTGGTTCTGTGAAACAATTCACTACCTTAGTCTGCTCTGTATTTACGTGTTGCATACCAAAGTATTTATTACATCAAAAAGACATGTAAGAAATGACAACTAAACAGGTCATCCTACTAAAGTATCTGCTGGAATCACATTAGTGCTTTGGTTATTAAGCCCAAATAAATACCCTGCCTGGCTTTTGGAATTTTTGTGCCTGACACTACAGGACCAGTAACAATTTCCGTCTCTCATTT
Organism: Chaetops frenatus; assembly: GCA_013400775.1. Taxonomy (NCBI): domain Eukaryota; kingdom Metazoa; phylum Chordata; class Aves; order Passeriformes; family Picathartidae; genus Chaetops; species Chaetops frenatus. Next base: position 125,018 of record VZTR01032170.1, read on the forward strand.
ATCGTGGTTGCACTAAAAAAGACTGTGAACTCTTGAAAAGATAGATCTCAAACACTGACTGTTCCAGTTATGGCCTACACCTATTCTAGCTCTTGACTAGTTTAGATATATGTAATATTTTTCTTTAATTCTGGATTGTAATCCTACTGCAAATAGAAAGATTCCTTTTTCTATGTGAAAAAGGGGTTTGTCTTTTTCATGACTGAACACAAGCACTTTTCACCATATAAAAGACATTTTTTTTATTTCTTTGCACTTTTATGACTAGTATAAAAATATGGCAAAAAAAATGTGAATGAGATCTCTGTTTGCTTTAAGTCTCTCAAAAACTAATTTGGACAAGGTAAAATTACCCACTGTGAAGCAGGATTCCAGTATTCTTCCTGAAATAAATATGCCTGAATGGTGTTCTGCACCTGAGCTACTTTTAAGAGTTGTTTAGTAACAATATATGTGCTTAAATTAACAAAGAACTTTGTATAAAGCATGAACATGATCTAAGTAGTGTTAACATTACATTTAGGATACTAATAATGAATGGAAATTATATGGTCAGGCAAAAGAATAAAGAAAAATAAGCTACTACACCTTAGGCTATAGTTCCTAGAAGCCAAAACCTCTGATAATTATTTTTCATGAAGACTTTATTTTAGCAGTGAAATATTAGATTAATTTCTACATGAAAATTAATTGCATTCAAGTATTTGAAGGANGAAAAATAAGCTACTACACCTTAGGCTATAGTTCCTAGAAGCCAAAACCTCTGATAATTATTTTTCATGAAGACTTTATTTTAGCAGTGAAATATTAGATTAATTTCTACATGAAAGTTAATTGCATTCAAGTATTTGAAGGATAAAGAGTAGAAAATTGCCAAATTTAAGACAGTTGTATTGGTGTCCAGCCTTTGGTAGCAGTATGGCTACAGGGGCAACTTCTGTGACAACCTCCCAGAAAGTTTCCCCATGTCCACCAGAGTCAGTGCCAGCCAGCTCCAAGGTGGTTCCACCACTGGGCAAGGCTGAGCCCATCAACAATGGTGGGTAGCACCTCCATGGTAATACAGTTAAGAACAAGGAAAACAAACTGAGCAGCAGCATCCAGAGAGAAAATTTGCAACGTGTGAGAGAATCAGCTCTTCAGACACCAAGGCCAGGGAAGAACAATAAGAAGGAGATGGTCCAGGCACCATGGCAGAGGTTTCCCTGCAGTCTGCAGTGCAGCCCATGGTGAGGCAGCCGTGCCCCTGCAGCCCATGGGTGTCCATGGTGGAGCAGAGATCCACCTGCAGCCCAAGTAGGACCCCATGTCAGAGCAGGTGGATGCCCAAAGGAGGCTGCAACGCCGTGGGAAGCCTGCTCCTGGCAGGACCTGTGTCCCTGTGGAGAGAGAAGCCCATGCTGGAGCAGTTTGCTGGCAGAACTTGTCACCCCATGGGTCACAGACAACGTGTGATGAACTGACAGCAGCCCCCAGTCCCCTGCAGTGCTGAGGGGAAAGAGGCAGGGAAAAGCAGGAGTAAAGTTGAGATGAGGAAGAAGGGAAGGATGAAGGGAAGGTGTTTTTAAGATTATTTCTCATTATCCTACTCTGTTCATTGGCAATAAATTAATTTCCCCAAGTGGAGACTGTTTTGCCCATGATAGTAATTGTGGAGTGATCTCTCCCTGCTCCCTCAAGCATTTCATTACATTTTATTTCCCTTGCTTAGCTGAGGAAGGGAGTTATAGAGTGGCTTTGTTGAGCACATGGAATCCATCCAAGGTCAACCCACCACAATAGGACAAAGAAAATATGATGAGGACTAAAGGCATGCAGTTAGACAAAAGAAAACAGGTATCTGGAGTCAAATCAAATATAAAACATTGAGTCCAATCAGATGATAAAAGGAATTAGAAAAATTCTGTCACAAGTCTCAGCTGAAACAGAAATAATCAAAATATTTGATACTTCACTTTGTACAATAGTGCTGAGCTAATAACAGGAGGATGAATGTTCTGAAAAGTCTTAGCATCTGCTAAGAAATAATAGTTCTCTTCAAGTGAAAGGCCAGTATGATATTCCTAAAGTCTTCAAGTGAACATAGTTCAAGAGATCTCCTGCCAGGCTGAAAATGTGTGAGCCTAACACCTGTTGTGTTTGAGTACACGTTTGCTAGAGCTGTAACAGCCCACTAAATATGGGAGGAGCACAAGCTCAGCTGCAGCTGGTTCCCACTTACAGGAGCACTTAATCAGCTTTCATGCTTCCAGACAACACCTAGGCATAGATTTGGCCAGAACAGGCCAAAGACAGCTCCAAACAGACATCCTGCTTTGGGTAGGAAGAAAGTTTAACTATCAGGATACAAATTGTGCCAGCTAGTTACCCTGAGGGCCAAAATGTTGTTCCTAGTCCATTTTATTTACCAGGATGCATTTAGTCATGAAGTTTCAGAGCAGTAAAGCACAGAAGTAAATCCACACCCATCTGCTGAAATCTATTGCAAATAATTTTAAATCCATGAGACTTTTCTGTTTTGCTAAGGAGCAATGAAAAAATGCTCAAAAGCAAAAAAAAAAAAATCCAAAAAAAAAAAAAAAAAAAAAAGACACCTTTTTTTTTTTTTTTTTTTTTTTTTTTAATAGGAAGCTTAAAATTTCCTAAGAATTTGTGGCACATCCCTCAGGAACCACTTAGCTGATTTTTCATTCACTTATGCTGATGTTTAATTCTGTGCAATGCTTTCTGAGAAGACAGAATTTTATTTAGCCTGTGCTTTAGTGAGGAAGTTAATTTAGTGGAAGAAGGGGATTTTAACCATTATATTCAGTTAAGTTTGTATAGGAAATACTGTCATAACACCAGGAGCTTCAGGAGAGATTCAGGCAAGGAAGACCAGTTGATTTACATACTGTAAAAAAGGATTCTAATGAATCATTTTAAGACTAACTGGACACAAAATTAGCCTTTGGATTTATACATAAAACCACCTGAGCAACTCCACTGACAAAACACCTTTTTTGGCCAGTCACATATTAACAAAGCTCATAGAGTGGTCCACAGGACCCTGTGAATATCCCAACTTAAGAGTAGGAATAGCAGTTTTCTCTAGTTTTGCCACTGACTGACCAACTAACCTTAGACAAAACATTTCATCTTGCTTCATTGATCCATTACTGAAAGAGGATTTCAGTCCTTAACTGAAAGCTATGTATGAAAATATGTGCACTTATATAGTAAATATATGTTATTATATGGTAAAAATATAACTGTATAAAACTATAGGAAAACATGTAAAGAAAAAACCCTTTTGCATGTTAACTTAAGGCTAGGTCAGAATACTCACGCAATTAGTTTCTGTTATTATGCTTAATTTACAGTAAATCAACACCAAAAATCTCAATATTCCAAAACCTTGAGGAAAAACTATGGACCAGTTTGACCAGATCTGAGTTTTGCTGGTCTGTATTTAAATTTAAAGTAAAGCTGATCAGTTGCAGGCTCTCCTCTAACATGCATTAACCTAAAGCTGAACAGCTGCCAACATGAGCTCTGTAAAGCTTCATTGCATTCCCTGCTAAGTCTTCATTTTGTCACTTTATAGTATTTGTAGATCAAAAACAGCTCTCCAGCCCTGCCTTAAGCACTGGATAAAGCAATTTCCTTTAAGAGTTTTAGGGTATTACACCCAAGTGCACTTCTGAAAAGTCTCAAATGGAGCAGATAAAAGGGCAAGCAATGGATATAAAAAGAAATAATTTCAACTTGATACCTGGCAAGTGGGGGTGATTTTTTTGTCTGTTGATTTCACAAATCATTAAACTTAACAGCAAACATAAAATGAATGTTTCCTGCCCATTTTTCAAATGTGGAGGCATACAGGCACTTGCAATGTTCCCCTATGTGAGTGGCCATTAGATTGAGCACTGCATGGAGGGCAGCAGCGTAAGTGCTCTCACAGTGCCATTGTCAGACAGCAGATGCAGTTGTTGTAGCCCCAGGGGCAGAAACCACAAGTACTTATTGTGATTGCAGTCAAAGGTCTCATCTGTGTCCAGGTTATTCTTTTCTTCTCCAGGAGAAAACATCAGTGATTCAGCTTCACTTAAACTATACAATGCTTACATGGAAGACAACACCACTCACTTTCCCTACGTTTATTTCAGGAAATCTCACTTTAATGCACTCCTCTGCTTTGCTGTGTCACTCCTCTGCTGATACAAGGAGATGCAGCACAGGGTGCCTCTTTCAGCTGACTCCAGCTACCCTATTACACTACCTGACAGGGAGCTATTTTTCCAGATGTTTTTCCAACACCTTTCTTTTCTCTGAGAGTAGCCTTCACCAGCCATTGCAGTAAAGACCTTCCTCAGGCTGTGCTTAACCAGGCAGACAAAGTAATGAAGAACAGGTCCTGGATTCAACAGCCCACATTAAAGAATACTCAGTCATGGTAGTGCACCATACTATTGCAGTGAGGTTTAAGTCTTATGCCCAAAACTGGCCTGAGCTCCCTGTCCTCTAGGCATCTGCTGTTTAGACACTGAGTTTCCCATATTAATAGCTTCAATGTTTGTCATGATGATTCAATCAGCACTAAGGAGGGACACCATTGTTTCCTAGAGTATCAGCTCCAGTGCTTCAAAAAAAGGTGTTACGAAAACAGAAACTAAAATTTTATTAAAATAGGAAAAGCTAAGATAGTAGAGTTTGAACTCCCCTATAGAATCACAGTTTAATGAATTTAAAGCTGAGTCCCACCTGTGATACTTTTGATTAGTACATAATAATTTCCTCATGTGCTTGAGCAAAGGCAGGTCAGACAAGTCAGGACCATCATGTTGGTTTTAAGACAGAAGTATCTGAGGACCAAAAATCGATTTTTTTCAATACCTTGCATTTATACCAAATCAATCAGTAATAAAAAGTAATATTAAAAAAAATAAAACAACAAGCAATTTTTAAAAGGCACAATCTCTTTATTCTCTTTATCCTTGATAGATTTGCTTTTCTTGGCAGTCTTCCGGATTTATATTTCGTGCTCTTCTATCAGTGGTCTGACAAGAATAGTTTTGACAGACTGAATAATAGAAAACAGCGTATGATGACAATCAGACTTGAATTAATGGACAAGTATTGATACTTAAAGCTTGCTTTTAATACTAGCTCAGACTTGTGTTACAGCAGTGAAATACTAAATCACGGTGGACAGGAACAGAAAGTGTGCACATTGGTATCACATCATTGCATTAGCTCCAACACTTCTGTTACTTTGCTCTTTTATGAGCTATCAAGATCCTGTATGTGGTATTTCAGTAATTAAGATCATGTTTCGTGGAAAAATTCCTTCCTATTGTGGTGATCATACCATAAGGTACTTGTGAATGTCATTTGTTATTTAAAAAAAAAAACAACACCACCACAAGAAGGGACGCGTGCTAAAAAGTACTGACTGCCCTGTGTTAGACATTGTAAGACCATACTCTGAAACCACTGCAGATATACTCATGAGTTCTTGATTCAGAATTTGTCGTTCAGCTAAGTTTTACAGAGAAACCCATAACTCACCATGTCATTTGTACTAATGTCAGTGACAATTTGTGCTGTGAATTCCTCTCAGGATCACTTTAAATATGATGCAGCAATTCTCATTGGGAGCCCCAAATACGAAAGTCCTTTCACAACACAATCCACTGATTTCCAAGGATTTGACCTATGAAAAACAGACTAAGAAATTAATAACCTCTATCTCAAAGTGTACATTTTCATTTTTAACTTCCACTAAGATGACATGAGAGTGACAGACCTTAAGATCAACTCTGGCTCAGGTAGCAGTACTGCACACAAGGGTGGCAGGTACTGCTGGTGTTACATGTCTCAGAACTGGGAAGAAGCAGTAAGGAATAAGCTGTCCCTTGCATCTAAGTTAAGGAGCACTTGAAAGGCATCACAGGCTTTTCTCTTCCTTCAGCTGCAGTCAGGCCAGTGCCCCTAACCCCAGGAAGGTCATGAACTGATTGGTTACAAACTACTAACCAGCCTTCCTCCCTAATTCCACTGGCGACAGGTTTGGTTGATTTGCACTCGTAATTATGCTGGCTGCTATACTGCACTAGTAGTATGAGAACTAATGAAGCAGCAGTTGCTCTGCTCAAATTATTCCCCATCCTTCCCTTCCAGTGGTTGCCTGACTTAAAAAGAGAGGCCCTGAAGGCACAGAACGTGTTGGATTCCCAACGCCCACATATCAGGGTATCCCTTATGCAGCCAGCATCCCTCTCTAACTCACTCTGCAACATCCAGCAAAATGCACAACTACTTCTGAAATGTTTTGACATATCATTACCTTTACAATACAGCTTAGATTTCAAGCACAGCTTTTAAGCACAGGTTGATTTACAGGCATACAGGCATATGTTTTTTCCACCAAAAAGGAAACAACTTGGTTTCTGTCTTTCCAAATATGTTGTTGAGATGTAACTAAATAATTCAATACAGTATCAGGAAGTAAGAGAGTACTGAAGGACTGGAGGCCTCCTTTCTAAAAGAAAACTGCAGCTAGGACATGAGGCATGGGACATTAATACTTATTTTGATAACTTGAAGGCAAATAAGGTTTCCTTTTCAAATACTGGCTTACCAAAAAGGCATGCAAATAGTCTGGGGTAAACACTCAGTGTAGCATGCAGAAAGTATGAGTTATTAATATACTACAAAATTAAAGGAGTACATGTGTATCTCTGGTGTGTTCACTGGAACAGTGAGCCTTCTGACTGCAGACATGCAGCCACTTGGACATTTTTGGTATGTGTTTACACCACTGAAAAAACACAGAGGGAAAGAAAGGATGGCAAGTCAGTGCACAAAGATGAGGCAGATGATGCTATGAGCAAAATGTGTTCACCAGGAAAAAATGCTTGCAGGCTGAAGGGGAGGTACAGGATTGCATAGTTTTCAGACTAAAGCAGAGGTTATATAAAGCAGACCAATGACTGAAAAGCAGAGCAGCTAAGCAAGACACCAAACTGTTCTGTGCTGTCACAAAGAATCACAAAAAAATTTTTAAGGTTGAAAAAGACATGTAAGATCATCGAGTCCAACTATTAACCCAGCATCACTGTGTTCACCACTAAACTATATTCCCAAGTATCACATCCACATGCCTTTTGAATTGTCTTTATATCTCTTATACCATCATCTGTTTCACTTCTGAATTCGGCACTCTATGTCTTTGGCCTTGGAGCAGGAAACAACTCTTAGACTAAAAGACCAGGAGGCACATTTCTTCTTGTAAACCACACAAGAACCCCAGATTTAGTAATTTCCTCTTCTGCCCAAGTAACTTGAGAATAAATTTGATTCACAGTGTTTTTGACTAACACAAAACATGTCAACAGAAATCTCAAGCAAGTCTCTTAAAAAGCCAGTTATCCTAGAAAGAGTAATCTTATACTCTTCTAATCACTTAGCTAGCAAAGTCCTCCCATACCCACACACATCACTTTTCAAAAAGTTTATGATTGCATGCAGAACCCTCA
>VZTR01032171.1:13871-83144 GCA_013400775.1 Chaetops frenatus
TTTTTTTTTTTGCCAGTTCTGCTAAATATTTTAGGTATTTACACAGAAAAGCTCTCTGTGCTCGGCGGCATGTCGGCCCCCTTGGCATCACACAGGCGGCCACAAGACACACCCACGCCTGTCAGGGTATGAATAATTCATTGACCCCATGAACAGGATAGAAGCGGCGGGTAGGAGGGGACAAAGTTGGGGGAATGGCTTCATCAACCCCTGCCCCGGCTCCTGGGGTGCACTTGTCCTGCAATAGGAGGGCAGAGAACTGCACCAACAGCTACAGGGAAACAGAAGCACAGGGACGGGAAAAGAGCCAGGAGCTGAACCCAGCCCTGGTTATAGGGCTGACACATCGAGACTGCAGCTGTAAGCAAACAGAACCATAACCTGCCTGGACCATCTGGGAGCATTTCAGAGCTAGTTGTGTCTGAAAAGCACAGCAATGTTGGAGGCACCAAGGATGTACCAGGCAGTGAGGCAGCATAGCCCCCAGGAGCTCCAAAGAGCATGGCCTTCACAAGTGTGCACTTTGCTGTACAGGGGTGCACAGCTCACACTGGGGCACAGCACAGACACAGCATCTACATTTCCCAAACCAGAATCTTTTTGCCCCTCAGATGCCCATTGGTCTATGCCCATGGCACCCCGTGAGAATCAGCAGGCATGTCCATCCCCAGCCCTGTTCCAGTGCCCTCTCCAAGCATCACCAGAGGTCTCCTGAATTGAGAAACTGGAAAAAATCTCAGCCTGGCCACAAGGGCTGCCAGCCGGGCTCACAAGTCTGCTCCAGGAGAGGACTTGGTTCTCAGCATCTCCCCAGCCTTGCCACCCTCACCACCCCACACCAAGCCACAGCGATGGTGACAAATTAATGAGCTCCATGCAATCACACATAGGTTGGGCTCCAGTAAACGGGAGGTGGCACTAGGCTCATTTCCTTGCAATCAGCACTCGCTGGGCCACCGGCAGATCTGTCTCGGCAGGGTGACAGGAGGAAGCACAGTGGGAACAGGCTGGGACACGACCTCGGCTCCCACGTGTTCAGGCAGCCCAGGGCTGCCTGTGGGCCCGGGAGAGGGACACCCTCTGTCACCTGGGGGGATGCTGCCATGCTGAGTGACACGGGCTGTTAGCACCACTGCTTATCCAGGGGCTCTGGCACACACTGGCTGCACAGCTGGGAGAGGGAGATAAGACCCCCGGAGGGGGAACATGCTTCAAATGGCAGGAATCTCCCCCAAAATGGACTTGGCTTGAAGGCACTGGGAGTGTTTGCTGCTATTAATAACTCCAGAGCTGTAATGAGGAGCGTGCCCTTGGCTCAGGGAGACACAGCAACAAGGCAGGGAGGGAGAGCAAAGTGGAGCTGGAGATGGGGATGAGATCCTGAGCCATGGCTCCTCACCAAGCCCCTGGAGTCCCCAACAACACCCCGGCACTGGCCTGAAGCCCCTGGATGGGTAGCTGGGTGGACCTGGGGGGCTCAGGGCAGGGCAGACACACAGGGTCAGTGCTGCCTTTCCAATAGCCCACAGTTCACCTGTGTCTTTCTCCAGCCTCAAGCTGAGACACTGTGCATTTCCATGGCTGGGCTAAGAGCCCCCATGCCAGCACTGGCCCTCTCTCCACTTGTACCCTGAGTGATGGCTCAGCCTTCCACCTTGCTGTGCTCTCTGCCCCATGGGGCAGCAGGGCTGCCCACTCAGCATCTGCAGGGCACCCGCTCAGCCCACTGCCAGCCCAGGGGGGCCCCCAGAGACTGCCTTTTAAAACTGACATTTTGGGGACAGGAAAACTATTTTCGGTCCTTTCAGAGGCAGTGTTTCCATTGCAGTTTGTCTGCCTCCATGGGAGGGAGGGATGCTCTCCCTGGAGGTGCCATGGCTGGCAGCTTTGTGTTGGGCTGTGGTGCCCAGCAGCAGCTCTGCACCACTGGGCCATCCTCATCCCTCCTCTGCCTGCCCAGTGACTGGACCCACTATGCTTGGGGGCACATGGGAAGATATCCCTGGGCTCCCACTTGGGCAGGAGGGTCAGGAGCATCCCATCTGGGAGAGTGGTTGGTGGAAGGCACAGGGCAGAGCACGGGGACCTTGCCCCTGCCTAAGACCTTCTCAGGATCAGCAAGTTTTCTTCTACACACCTTAATGAGACAATCCCAAAAATGAGCACACAGAGCTGAACAGCACTCCCCCCCGCCCTTCCCCCCTCCCTGGAGCCCCCAGACATTCTTGATAGGAATAAATGTGCCTGGCAATTATGGAGGGGGAGTACAGCCTCCCAGTGCAAGACCTGCTGAGAATTCAGAAATAAATATGTTAATAATCAAATATCCATCCTGTGTCTGAGCTCACGGGAGGACTTTCAAGTCTAATTAGTGGAAGATTTGTACCATTGCTGCCAGGGCTCGAGGGACAATTTGCCGTGGTTCCCACGAAGTGAGAGGTTCTGCTATAATTAGCCAGCAGCATCCCGTCTGCAAGGATTACCTCCAAACCTCCCCCGCACTCCGGGCTGGGGGCAGGCGGGACCCAGGTAAGCCAAGATGAGAGATGGCCCCAGGCTTTGATCTGTGCAAATCCAGTCTGGAGCTGCAAATCCGGGGCAGGCAGGCAGGAGGACAGGTTATGAGGATGGGCAGCACATCAGGAGGAGAGCTACCCTGAGCCTGCAGGTCATTCCCCGCTCTCACATCTGTACACAACCCCGACATCATCACGGAAATCCTCTCCTGCCACAAAGACCCAGAGCGCCTCCAAAACTGCTCCATCTCCAGACTGATCATTTCCAAGCCAGGATCCCAACAGCCAGGGCTGTTCACAGTGGGGGCATTTCCCAGTCTACCCCAGTCAGACATGTTGTACATCTCATCCCCAATCCATCAGAGCAGAATGAGCAGTGCCCAGGGGAGCACTGCTACCACCCCAGCCCAAGTGTTTTTAAACAGGTCCATATCCTGAGGATGTCAGAACAGACTCCATTTCCACTGCTACAGCAACTTGTGGGGTGGCCGTGATGGGGAGCAAGGAGCACCCAGAGCAGAAAGACACAGGGGCAGCACCTGGAGGTGCACCTGTGACAGTGCCCAAAGTGGGACCAGCCTCCAGGGGAAGGTGCAAAGGCAGAGAGACAGCAGAGGGATGAGGGAAGAGAAGAGGGATCCATGTCTGCATTGAGGACCAACAGTACAACCAAAGATGCTCTGCTGAGCAGGGTGTGGGACCCATGGGCCTGGTCTCACGGCGGGGTAGCCTGGCAGATACTCTGCCAGAGATCACTGACCTGGCAGCAGCTGCCAGGGACACTCATTAGCACCAACTAATTGCGGGCAGAGGTGGCTGGCCTGGCAGCAGGCACCCTGCCCACACGCTCTTCCCAGCCTGGCACGGGCAAGGCTCCAAGCTGAGGGGAGACTTACAGATGGGGTGCCAGTGGTCACATCCAGGGCACTTCCTAGGGTTGGCCTGGAAACATCTGTGCCAGAGATCCTGTGCCCAGGAACAACAAAGTCAGCACCTCATCCCTCCCAGGGGCATGCAGGTACCCCACATTCAGCCACGTTGCCCAGGCCAGGGCACAGCCAGCCACATCCAGCTCCTCTGCCAGCCCTGGGAGACCTCCTCAGTGCCACTGGGTCACTCATCCTAGCAAACAAGGGGTTACCAGCCCCTCACTTCCCTACAGTTATTTAATTAAGCAGTGATAAAAGAGAAGCTGTATTATCCAGAGAGTGACAGCAGGTTGTAATTACAGCAGGGCAGGCTGAGAAAACAAACAGAGCTGAGGGAGGCACAGGATGGTGTGGGGCTGGGGGGACACCACAGTCCCTTGGGACTCACATCCCTGTCCCAGCACTGTGGTCCAGGACAGAGGTGGGACTCTTGAGTCTGTGAGGGATGGAGGAGGGGAAAAGGTTCCTTTGCCTCCATGGCTGTGGTCCCAGAAGAGCCTCTCCCTCCAGTTTACACTGGGCTGGGGTGGCCCTGATCCCAGCCCCTCTCAGGGGATGCTGGGGGATGACCAGCCCCAAGGAGCAGCAGATTTTCAGTGAGTCACTTTGAAATTTTAAATACCATCTCCTTCTTCCCATTTTTGCTTCAGGGCTTGCTGCCCAGCTGAGGCAAGGGGACAAAGTCCCAGCAGGGACATGACACACCAAAGAGGCTCTGCCTGCTCCTTCCCCCCTACTCCCCCTAGCCAGGCACGATGCCCTTCTGCTGGGTTACTCCAGGCTTGGGTTTGAAACTTGTGCCTGGTGTCTCACACAAAGCACAGACAGTGGTGGAACATGGGGCATGGCCACGCTGCAAACAAACAGCTCACAGCCCTGTCCCCACCCAGCCACCAGCAGCTCTCCCTGAGGAGGGGAAAAGCTTTACTCCCATGTTCCCTGTTGGAGGGTGCCATGGGTACCATCCCAGTGGCAGCTGGGACACCTCAGGGTAGCTCAGTCTTGAGGAGTGCACAGCATTTCCTGCCCATCCTGCACTATCAAACCTTGTGCTGCCCCCAGCCACATCCCTTCCCTTCGTTAAATCCTCCTGCCCTCAGCCCAATCTTCTTATGCTCTCCCTCTCCCTCTCCCATTACAGCATCTTTAAATTAATGCCTGGCCAAGCGTGGGATAGAAGGAAATTTGCCCTGGGGAGGGGGAGCAGTCTCCACAATGCCTCTTACCACCAAAAGCACTCTTCCCTGCCCTTCTTTCACTTGTCAGGCAGGGGAGACACCAGATCTACCACAAGCACAGCGAGCATCACTCGAGCACAGGCTCTCAGCACCCACACCCCTTTGCTGATGGGGTGGCAAGTGCCCCCTCCAGACAGCCCTCTGCTTGGGTTTACACCAGAAACAGCCAGCTGGGAACTCACTGGGAGCAGTTCCAGAGCTGCCTGCACCCTTGCTGGGACATTTTGGGGTCCCCAGTTCTGGAGCAAGAAGCCAGGAGGGATTTGACTGCTGGTGGGAAGCACTTGTGACCCCACGGCTTGGGGAGCTCAGAGGAGCTGGAGCAGGTAGGAGGCAGGGATGTGGCCAGAACAACGAATGCCACAACACACACCCTGATCAATGCCGGGGACACTTCTTGCCTGTGTCACTGCGGGGGAGTTGGAACACGTCCCTTTCAGAGGAACTCCCTGAGGGTGACCAGACACCAAGGCCGTGACAAACAGGTCCATCCCCCCAGGATTCAGACAGGACTTGATGGGTTTTGGAAAAATGCCTCAGGGATCCGACCCCGTTGCTGCCAGCATGGTGCAGTCCTGGGACCAGCAGGATCCCATCAAGCTGCCCTCTCCCAGGGCAGTGGTGGCCAGGGCCAGGAAATGCTTGCCAGAGCAGCGCTCCCGCTGATCCTCTCCGTTATGCAACAAATTATTCCACTCGCATTAATGACTTTGCGGCAAAGGGGGAAATGACATGAATGATTCCTGGTGCCTGGGAGTGACTCACTTTGCACGATGGAGGGGAAGCAAGCGGGGAGGGCGGGCTCCAGGGGAAATTTGTTTGGGTCAGCATGAGCAGCAGAGGGCTGCTGGGGATGGGTTCAGAAGATCAACCGCTAGAAGCAGAGTGAGGAGGAAAGAAAGAGGTACTTAATGGCAGATCCCACCACTCAGGAGGGGGCTGAGATGTCTCTAAGAGATGCTGGGATCAGTCATAACCACAGCATATTACAGCATCTGTTACTGTGCTGCCCAAGCCCTGTATCCCTTCTCCACCTGTGCTGGGACCCCAGAACCTGGCACCAGCAGCTGTCCCTCCCTTCTCCAGGGTCAGATGAGACCCCAAGCAAGTGCAACCAGGGCTGGGGGTGCTGTACCCCATCACTGAACCACTCAAAGCCAGCGTGCCCCTAGGAGTCCAGCAGGATGGGCCCTTGATGCAGTGGGGGTGGAGGGCAAAAGGGACCTGTGGTAGGGGCTGCAGTACAGAGTCTGGCATCTGACCCAGTCCCTTCTCCCTCGCCTCTGGAGCCTTCACTAAATCACACCATTAAAAATTGATGCGTATTCCCTCCTGGAATAAATCAGGAGCTGTCAAGGGCTCCAGTGCTGCCAGCCACCTCCTGGGGACACCAGAGACAGGAGGAGACACACGGGGGCCTTTAACAACCCACTGCCAAGTAGCATCAGGGGGGCCCTTGCAGTGACAGAGGACAGGGTGGATTATTGCCTTTAAACCCATTCAGGGGCTTTCTGTAAGCAATGCAATTTTAAAAAATTCAATCTAGGAAGAAGCAATTAACCAAAGGGGCCAGGAGCAATGGCTTGCCTGTCTAATCTCATTAGCGAGCAGGCTGGTTCCCATTTCACCCCACCACAGCTGCATGGGCTGCAGTAACCGGTGAACGCAGATGGATGGTTCTTCCCTGGCTCCTGACCTGGCTCCTGATGGGTGTGAGAGTTTTCTGGTGCCTCCCTGCATCCCACAGGGCTACACCTTCCCCATCTGGGTCAAGGAAATCCCTCTTCCCTGTGACTCTCATCCTGGCCACACCATCACCAATGATACTCCATCCCTCACAAGCACATTTTTGGTGTCCAAATGCATGGTTGGTAATGGGAGGAGGACAGGTAAGGGAGTTGGTGCATCCCTGCTCTGCTGCTGGGGTCAGTGCCTGAAGCCAGGAGCAGGGTCCCACTTTCTGCCCCACAGAGACTCAGTGAGAAGGGCATGCCAGTCTCTCATGGTAGCATCCTGCCAAGAAACCAGGCTCTGCTTCAGACTGTCAAGCCCCTTCCCAGCAGGAATGTCACTGCCATGGGATGTGTGTCACAGGACAGCAGGACAGACCGGGATGTCCAACCCCATCCAGTTCTCAAGTCTCTGCAGGCCAGAGCTGTGGCAGCAGATTTGTGCCACCACCCCACCTGCTGAGTTACTCACTCCATAATTGTCCCTGACCTGCTCCCTGGAGAGGGACTGCAGGTGTAGCCATCCATCTCCACTGCCACCCCCTTGGGGCTCTGAGTATTTCCTGCCTACCTACAGGCACTGCTGCTCCTGCAGCATGGTCCCTGATGGACCTGTCTGTGAGCACACCTCCCACACCTCCCTCCCATCCAGGACAAAGCCATCTGCCTCTCCCAGGTACAGCCCAGGGCTCTCTAAGAGGAGTTTGGATTAGGTTTGTCTGCACACAGGGGAGTGCAGTGCCCCCACTTGCACAGGGCACAACCCCTAAAACACTCACTGAGGATGAAGCTGCTGCAGGAATCGGATGATCACACATGCTCAGACTGGGGCTCCTGCTTGTATGTCCTGCAGACATCAGGGTCTCAAGGCTCCCCATGTCCCAAAGCGCAGGGAGCAGGAGCAGCGTGAATGGGACATTGACCTTCTTGCCCAGAGTCCCCAGCAGCAATGCCAATGCCAACCTAGAGTTGGGAGCGGTCCCAGCTCCCTGAACAGAAGGGATCTCCAACCCAACAGGTTCAAAAGCAGAGTGCATCCAGCCAAAATGGGGCTGGATTCATCTGGAATCTGATGGAGCTGAGCCTTTGGTGCTGGAGAGGTGTGCAAAGTGTGGACACAGAAGTGCATGTGATGCATGTCAATGGCAGTGAGTGCCTTCCCTGCCCAGGAGTGTCCATAGGTGACTTGCCCTGTCTGGACCAGAGAAGAAACATTCACAGAAGCCCAGGTTCAGAGGCAGTGAAGGTGGCAGCCCTCCACATCCCCCATCCCTGTCAATTCCTGTTGAAGGCAGCAGTATCCTGCCCCCAGCTCCTCTCCTGCAGGGCTCCGTCTCCAAACAAGCTAATTACTCTCACTGCTCCCCAGGGGCTGCACCACCCGTTTTCATTTGAAGTGGAAGACAAATTTACTTAAGAGCCAGAAGCAACCGCAGCCACAGCAGCTCGGGGACGGGAGGACCCCGGTAAGAGCCCCCCACCCAGCACAGCCCGGCTGCCACAGAACATTTGCAAAGCCCTCAGGGGGTATCCTGGGACACTCGCCCCCCGTATCCTGCCAGTCACCCCCAGGGCATGGCATGCACTCAGCCCCAGCTGCCAGCAGAGAACTCTGGCGTGGACAATGGATTGAACGCGACCCCTGCACCCATCCACAGACCCTGCCCCATGGACAGGGGCTCCTCTGCCCCTTTGCTCCCATGTAGCCACTCTCAGAGTTCTACAGTGTTTGTGAAGGGTGGTGATTCCCCACCTCAAGCCAGAGCCCCTCACCATGGCAGCAGATCACCCAGCTCAGTCCCCCCCCGCCCCGGCTAGGGAGGACGGGGAGATTCGTTTCACTAAAGGCTCATTTATCTGCGGCACGATTAGAGAGCAGGGCTGGGATCCATCCCGGCGGCAGGAGAGCGATTTGCCAGCAGATGGATTTATCATCTCCCAAGCACAGCAATTTGGCTTAAACAAAACCAAACCACTTCCCCTAATGAAAACATCACTAATGAGGAGAGCCAGCAAGTGAGGCAGGGGAAGCTCCATGAATGGGGTCTCTCCTGTCCTTCAGGGCTGGTGTGACCCACTGTTGTCCAGGCTGTTAATGCATGAGGCTCAGCTCCAGCTGGGACATACAGACCCAATACAGCTGGAGAAACCAGAGTTTACTCCAGGGACCAAACTTCCTCATGTCCTGGCTCCCAAAGCTCTGAGGGCAACTGGTTTTGGCACGACACACGGTATGAGAACAGCACCACCAAGCCGAGACACCTTCTCCAGTTGTAACATGGCCAACAGTGGGGGAAAACCCTATGCCCACAGAGATGGTGAAAGAGCCTGAGCATGGCCAGTCCTGTGCAGCAGGAGCTGTATCCCTGGGCCGAAGTTGTGACAGTCCATGAATTATGCATCAGCATCTGTAGAGATGAGCCGTTTAACTGCCCCAACCAAATCCACGAACTTCCTGTCAATTAATCCTGTGCCACCAACTCCCCATGGACTCCAACCTGCCTTTGCTTGCAGGGATGCAGCAGCAGCTGCCAGAACCTCAGCTCCAGCCTTTCCACCTGCGAAATCCAACCCGCCCATGAGCAGTGGTACCCAGCAGCAGCACCCACATGCTTCTTGCCCCGTGTGTGGCAAGGAGCAGCATCCCCTCCATCAGAGACCCTCAGGATCTCAGCAATGCCACAACACCCCATGAGAGAGAAGCCATCAGCATCAGAGGACTGCAAACAAGCCAGGACAGCAAAGACGGAAGAGGAGGAGGGTACAGATGTCCGAAGGAGTGAGACAGCAGACAGAGATGAGGCAGAGTCAGGCAACAGTCCCATCACCCCGGGAAGGTGCAGCAGCCATGAAGGGCAAGGCGCTTTGGCACAGAGATGACCCATGGGAGCCCCTAACCCTGGCACACGAGGGGCAGATCCTTCCCCACAGTACCCCACCCTGACAGAGGGCCTCCTGGGAGCTTGGGGACCTCGAGAGTGAGTGTGGCTTCCAGCCCAGCCTCACTGCCAGGCTGCAGGAGCAGAAGTGGCAAGCGGAGGGAGGTTGTGTGGGGCAGCAGCAGGACAGGGGGGCAGGTTAGCGGGGGAGCAGGGGGATGGGCAAGACACAGTTCCCACGGGTCAGACACCCAGGGGAAGAGCACTGGTGGGTGTCACCCCTCCTGGGGGCTGCTGCTAGGAGGAGAGGACAACCCATTCCTGACAGTGACCAGAGGGATGCAGGCAGCTGGCCCTGCCAGACCCATGAGGACAGGGCTGTGCACCCGGGGCTGTTCTCGAGGAAGCGACTGGGCAAGAGCAGGACTTTATTCTGGACATGGGCAAGTTGGTCTTGGGCACGATCTCTACCCCAGTCCCACTCCTTGGGATCTATCCAGCACACAGGCACAGCACACAACCTGCCATGCACACTTGCAGCCAGGCTCCTGGCCAGCCTCTGCCTGCTCATGCCCTTGCTCCCACCCAGTGACCCTGTCACTCCATCCTCCAGCTGCAGATCCCAGTGCTTCTCCCTACACACACTATTATTTGGGACAGGCTAGCACTGACACCTCCTCCAGACTCTGGGAAATAAATTATCCCCCGTGCAGATGGAAGGCCTACGCTATGGCAAGCGGGTGGAGATATTCCCCCCACCTGGGTGATCATGGGCTGTGAGCAGACATGATGAAGCTGCTGTGTTTACCGGCAGCAGAACAAGCCCCTGGCACAGCCCTAGATCTGCCCATCACCTGAGACCCTGCTGCAGCATTGCCAGGACACAGCTCCTCAGCTTTATCCCATGGCAGGGACTGGAATCCTGCTCCCATTGTCCTCCCACCGACCCGACTGGCCCGTTCTCCCTCCCATGTGTCTGTGGGGGACAGCTTGGCTCCACCTTTCCTTTCTTACTGCCATGGGGAGAAATACCTCTGAAACATTCTCCCTCAAGGCAGGAAGGAGAGCTCAGCCAGATGCTGCACTGCCGCTACGCTTCTGCCTAAGGCTTTCATCTCGCAGGGTGGGCTGCTGAAAGTGCTAGGAGATGGGGAGTCCCCATCCATCAGCTGTGCCTCTGGAGACAGGAGGATCCCAAAGCTCTGCAGATGATCTCTATAGCAATTGCTCAACCCTGCAAATGCTGCGGCTGCCTTTGGGGTGGAGCAAAGTGGTTGCTCGAGTCCTCAGATCATGACAACTGGAGGAAAAAAGCAGGGGTGAAAAAGCAAGGGTGGAAAGTGAGCCTCCTAACCCTTTTTTGGGCTCCCAACAGCCCTGGACATGAATCCCTCATTTTTCCAAAAGGCAGTTAGGGGCTTTGTCCCACCCCAAACAGCCTAGATATTCACCCCCCTGCTGGCACATGCTGTCCCACTCACGGGAAACAGCATGGCTGGGAGGTGCTCGTCTCGTGGGGTAAGACAAGTCCCAGGCCACCCACCCTTGCTCCCTATCTGGAGATAGGGCAGCCCTGATGCCCACCCATCCCTTTGGAACATCAGGCAGGAGGGAAACCCTCCTCCAAGCTCACTCACCTCTCACAGTGCCGGCATTCAGGGTCAGGAATGTGGTACATGTGCTTCTTGGGACAAAGTGGCTCTGGATTCCCATTTCTTCTGCATGGAAAGCCATGGCCAGAGCAGTCCTGAGACACCGGCTCTGGGCTCTGCTTGCACACTAATCGCTCATGCCATTAGAGGCTGGAGGAATAATGTAATTTATGGATGGCTTTTATTTCTCGCTAGCGTCATCTAAATATCCCAGAAATGGACCAGCTTAATCTCCTGGTGGTGTAACCTAAACATTTCTCTCCTTAACACCCAGGTGGATGCCCAGCCTGCTCAGCAGCCAGGCAGGCATGGCTGCTTCCTGCCTCTGCCCTACACCAGAACCAGCACAGGCAGGGTCCATCCCGGCTCACCCAGCCCGAGCTCCCCCGGCACGGGGAGCGCTGCTGCTGCTGCTCTCCCCACTGCTCACACGCAGGCACTTCCCATTCACTCGGGTCTCTCACACACACATCCACGTGCCTGCAAAACCGGGGCAGCTGGGCATTGCTGGAGACGCCGCAGGAAGTGAGGGCTATCACTGCACCCCCACTTTTGACAGCTTTTTAAATTTAAGAATGAGTGGACATTGTGGAGAGTTTCGACCCTGAGCATGGCTGGGGGTCCTGCTTCCTGTTTAGCCCCCCTCCTCCTGGAAGTGGGTGTTGCTAACCCTTCCCTGGGCATGCATAGGTGGGGATTACATTGCTCTCACCCCTGTTTTTGGGCAGTGGTGGGGAGGCAGCACCACTGACTGCTGTCCCTGTACACACCGGCAGTCACTGGAGCTGCCGTGGGGCTGTCGCCTCACCTGACACCGAATCAGCTCTTGGTTAACTGCTCTTTCATGGCAAATGTCCCCTAAACTCTGGCACACCCTGATGGACAGGGGTCTCCAAAGCTGCAGGAACACCCCAAACTGCTTCTGCTCGACTCCAAGCAGAGCTGAGCTACCAAACAGCAGATGCCAGCAGCAATCCTCCCATCTGCAGATAGAGACAGCCCACACGGGCACTGCCAGCTTCACCCCAGGGCTTTGCTACAGCCCTATGGAAGTCCCGACTCCTCACCACTTCTCCGGGATATCAGGAGAGCCAAGACCAGGTTAGAAGGCATGGGGTCAAGCTAATAAACCCTCCTAGAGTTAAGGCTGCATCCCCTCTCCTGCCTGCATCACTTCCACACTTTCTGGGAGAAAGACAACTTTCCCTCCACAGGGGGGTCAGCTTCAGTGCATTCAGCCAGTGCAGGGGAAATCAGTGCCACTGGGACCAGCTCCCTCTCCTCCATGGTGCTACTGCAGGCTCTGCCCTGGCAGGTCACTGACTTGACAGCAATGGGAAATGAGTGACATGCCCTACAGTGCCTGTTTCCCACTCTGGGAAATGGGGCAGATATTTCCAGCCTTATTTCCCAAAGACTTCCCCAAAGCCCCATCCCTGCGGACAGGCACTTGCATGGTGGCACAGCTCCACTCCATGCAGGTTCCTGCTGCACAGCTGGCTCAGAGGTAAGCCCAGGCATAAAAGGTCTCAGTCTTGGAGAGACTGGAATTTATTTTTAACTTTGATTTGATTTAAATCCATATGGACATTTTAAAGTTACCGGAGAAACCAAAAGTTGTGTGTGGGTTCCAAGTTCCTACACAGCTCAAAAATATCTTCCCTGCAGCACGTTTGGGCAGACAGTAAGCAGCATTTCCCACGTGTGGGGCTGCTCAGGAAAGCAGAGCAGGGGTCCTGCTCCGCTACCACCACCTATTTGAAATTCTAGAACAAATCCTGAAATCCACCCCAGACTTTAGCAGAAAAAGCATCACCGGGACTCAGGGAAGCCACCTGTGCACACACAACAATGCCTGCGGCACAAGGACACCGAACCCCACTGGCTAAGGAAAGGTTCAGCTCCATCGTGGGTCCCAGGAGGCAGGTGGGAACTGCTGCCCCATTTCACAGCTGCTGCGACAGAGGCCCTGAAAGCGGACAGGATTTGGCCTGATCTGTGCAGACCACGTGGGGAAGGAGGGGTGTTGCCAGCTCCAGCCCAGCTGCTTCCCTATCGGACAGTGGAGGACGAGGTGTGACAGATGGACAGATGCTGTGGGACGTGGGATGCTCAGCAATTCCCTGGTGGGGCAGAGGATGGAGGGTCGCAAATGCATCGTCTTAATCCTCTCTGTCCCACAGCTACCCTCTCCAGGGGCAGGATATCTCAAGGGATGCTCTAGGGGACACCAGGTGAGGGGTGAAGACACCAGGCACCGAGGTGCTGCTGGGTTTTTCTGAGCGAAGCAAGCCTGTCTTTCCTGGGGAACCTGCTGCCGGGATGCTGCTGTGCCACCCCGGGGTACAGCGGGGGCCCAAGGCACGGCAGAGAGAGCCCAGCGCCAGACCCTGGTGTCCCGAGGGGTTTGGGCGTAACAGTGAAGGGAGTGTGAACTTGGGGGGCGGCCAAAAGCCATCCAAGCATCCCACGCCCCGCCCGGGGCCTTTTCCTTGCCTCGGGACAACCTCTGCACGCTGGGACCAGCCCTATCGCCCCCGGAGCATCCTCCCCGCGGGGGTCGGGACTGTCCCCCTGCTCCAGCGCCGGGGTCGCGGCCGTTCCCCCTCTCCCCGAGCAAGGCGTGCGGCGAAGCGGAGCGGGCAGGGAGCTGGGCTCAGCGGGGCTGGAAGCGGGTGCCCGGGACCGCCCCGCGCCGTGGTCCGAGTGGCTGCTGCACCTTCCCCGGCGGCGGCACTCACCCGTCAGCTGGTCGTAGGAGCCGTCCAGGTCGCGGGAGTCGGACAGGCTCTCCTTCCTGCCCTTGCTCCGCATCTTCCCGCCCCGCCGNCGGTCCCCGCCGCCGCCGCCGCCGGGGCTGGGCACGGCCGCCCCCTCCCTCTCGTCCTTCCCCGCCTCTTCCCGGGAACCGCCAGCCCGGCCCCGCCGCCGCGGGGAAACTGAGGCACGGGCGGGGGGCGGAGAGCGGGGGCGCTCCCGGGAAGAGGCAGGGAGAGAGCTGCTCCGGACTGCACCGAGGTGCGGTCTCCGGCGGTTCGGCAGAGCCCCGGGCATCAGGCACCGCGCAGGGACGGAGAAGGCGTGGGGCAGGGGGCGCGCAGACCCCCAGAGCCCACTGCGGGGGAGGGAGGGTGCCCCGAGCCCTGTGTGTCGGTGCCCATGCCGGGCTGCGCCGTTGCACCCCAGGAAGGGGAACCCCAGCCCTGCCCAGTCCCGCGGGGCTGTTGTGTCTGTGCCTCGGGAGAGAAGCTGGATGAGAAATCGGTCCGAGACGGAGAGGATGGGCAGGGGTCAAGAGATGCAGGAGAGGTGTGGGGAGGGCGGCCAGGTCCCCCTGCCTGCAGCCAAGCACGGAAGCGAGTCCCACTGCCCTCCCCATCCCGAGCACGGCTTTCCATGCAGGGCTGGAGTCTTTAGCAGAATTTTACCCCCCATCTTCTGCAGGCCCAGGGAAAGGGTGAAACAGCAGCATACTTGGGGAGGCTTCCAGAGGCACGGTGCTGCCAAGAGAGGAGCTCACAGCCCACCGGTACATCTGGCACTGGGAACTTGATGTCCCGCTGCTGCCCCTGGTTGTTTGCTGCCATCTGTGCATGATACCATTCCCAGGGGATGCAGACTGGGCTGGAGAGTCCCCTCTATGGACAAAGCCAGGGGCTTTTGTCATGCCACTGCCTGAGCGCTGACTGTTTGCACCATGACAGGGTTCCTGGGCACATATCAGGGGCTGTTACTTCCCAGTGCTCCTACCTTCATTCTCTCATCCTTGCAGAGAGACAGAGGAGAGCGGGGGCTGCGGGAGGAGGCAAAGCATCCCTCCTGATCCCTGTGCCAGCCCGGCACACAGGAGCCGCAGGGCAGAAGGGAATCCAGATCAGCAAGGAGGGAGGGCCGTGCTCACGAGGCAGCGTGTTGTCAGCGTGCTTTGGTGTCAAGCCATGAAAGAAGCCGCCTTAGCGAGGCAGTGATGCTTAGCAACTGCCTGGATCTAAAAATAAGAGCCATTTAGCAAGGAAAACGCAGTGGAGAGATGCTGGGAGAACTAAACACATTCCCCCAGCCCTCCCTGTGGCCCGGCCAATGCACGGAGCCTGCATGCACTGACTGGCTGGAGGGAAACTCCCGGGACAGCTCTGGCTGTGCCCCCTCTGCTTAGCCTGACAAGCAAGGCTGGAGCCTGGCCAGTCCACAGATCCCCTGCACTTCTGGGCTTCTCCATCCTGCTGCTCCCTGGCCTCCTCAACCTCCCTCCTCCAACCTCTCCACCACGTGCTTGGCCACATTCTCTCGGCCGTGCTTGGGGACCAGCAGTGTCCCAGGGAAGTAGGTTGGGAGCAGTGCGTGATCCATGCCCAGGCTTATCCACCAACTTCACCTTCCTCAGGGTCCATCCTGCTATGGATGTGGCAACCCAGCAGAGCTGCACAGGGAAGTTTTCACCTTCTGCCATCCCTGGTCCATTGGGAGGCAAGCATGGCTATTTTTATCCTCGCTAAGTGCTCCTGTGCCGGCAGGCAAGCAAGAAGTGCTTTGCCAGGCTGGGGAGAGGGGGGAAGCTGGGCAGTTTGGTGGGTACCACAGGGTAGGATAGGGCAGCCTCAGGCCCAGGCTGACACATCCCACCCTCCCCACAGAGTAGAAAAAGGGGGACACAACTCACTTGATCGTTGGTTACAGCTCCTTTCCTTAGACACGAGGGCTGGGCATTCTGCCAGGATTCACAGCCTCTGAGCCTTTCTCTGCTTGGGAAAAATACAACGTCCTCCCCTTAAATGTTCCTCTGGGCACTGGGAGCTGGGGGTCTGCAGGATGCCAGGGTAGGAGAAGCAGGAATGGGTCTGGTCTCAGCTCTCCTGTCCAGAGCTGGACAGGTGCCCTGCTGTGCGGGCACTGAGTGCAGAGATGGCTTGGTGACCATGTCTGGCCAGGGACAAGCACAGCAGCAAAGTCACCCTGGAATGCTGAGCATCCCTTGCAACATGTCTCACTCTCACCAGGACGTGCAGATGCAAAAACACGGGGCCAGGCTGAGGAAAATAACCTAAGCATTGTCAGAGGCTTTAATCAAAGTGTGCCTTGTGCATTGTCTGAGGCTTTAATCAAAGTGTGCCTTGTGCAGCCTGGCTGCTGCTGGCCACATCCACCACAAAAGCCATCAGCAGGTTCAGGATGGGCAGGAGCCAGCCACAGACAGGGCTGGTGCTCTGCACTGCAGAAGATTCACTGGATTAAGTATTTCCAGAGGACAGAAAGAGCTCTGTTGGCTCCTGAGAACCCAGATCCCAGTTACAAGAGGTAACTGGGAGGAAGGGTCATGCTGCACATGGCCAACACATGGCACAGGCTCCACAGGCACAGCTAACCACGAAGCCAATACTCCAAAGCCCTGGGCCAAGGAAGTGTGGAGGGTGGGCAGGTGGATGGATCGAGCCTGCT
The DNA here is from genome assembly GCA_013400775.1 of Chaetops frenatus. Classification (NCBI taxonomy): domain Eukaryota; kingdom Metazoa; phylum Chordata; class Aves; order Passeriformes; family Picathartidae; genus Chaetops; species Chaetops frenatus. The sequence goes on from VZTR01032171.1 coordinate 30,252, forward strand.
GCAGCAGGCAGGGGTCTTGTGGATGTACCCAGGTCCCCAAACTCATCTTTGTGACAGCAGCTAAGAGCCATGAGAGAAACAGGGCCGTGTAAACCAGCCCCAGGGCTTGGCACAGCCAGCAAAGGGGTGGGATGAGTAGGAAATGCACAGAGGGAGGCAGGCTGGGGGCCCAAATGGTGCTGCCCCATGAGATGCACCCCAGGCCGTGTGGGAGGAGGCAGGATGTGTCTGGGACCACTCAGGCACACTCATCATGATGGAAATCACCCATTCACATTGGCCCCGACACAAGGCACGTTCCCTAAGTGGCCTATCTGTCACCCTGTCAGAGACAGCAATGCTTTGGTAAGGCACATCTGCACGGGATTACTGCTGCTCCCCAGGCAGTGCAGCTGCAGCCAGGAATGACTCTTTGGCAGGGTGAGAAGGGCTGGAAAGCATGAGCAGGGTCGTGCTGTGCAGGAGCCTTGTTTGTCCCCAGCTCGTCGTGTGGCCACTGCAGCCTTGTCATACCTGGGGAAGGGAACGAGTTTGGAAATTCACCAAATGAAGAGCCTGGCCGGAGGCAGAACTGTGCTAGGCTGCCACCAGCCTTGTCCAGACCCAGGCTGGACCCAGCTGAGCCCACCCACAACCATCCCTGCTCCTTCTCCAGGACACTCACCCTGCAATTCTGGGCTGATCCCTTTGGCTCATCTATGCTTCCTGCTCCCTGCTGGGACACCCCAGCTCTGGGGCCACAAGTCCCTACACCACCCTGCTGAAAACCTCATGCTCAACACAAAACCCAACAGCCCCAAACCACAGAAGACAACCATGGAGAGGAGTCAGAGTGCTGGGGTCTGCACCTCAGGGGTAGGGGAATGCAGGGAGCTCTCCCCCAGGCCCTCTGCTCTCTGCAAGCAGCCTGGGGTGGGTGTGATTGAGGGACAGGGAGAGGGAAAGACATAATTTAAACTCTCATTAGGTAACTACAAGGCATTGATCTGCCCTACCAGCCTGCACACTCTCTAATTGCATATCTCCATTCTTATTAGTTCTATCAAAAAAGCAGAGAGCTTTTTCTCAGCTCAGGACTCAGGAGTCTGATCCTATCTTTAGGAAATTTCAAACAGAGATGTAATTGTCAAGTGCTCAAAATCACGGTGCTTTATCCACTGTTAACAGTATTTTAAAGCCATGGCCATCAATAGCAGTCCTCAGGATGAGCTCCCAGCAGATGCCATTAATCCTATTTTGGCTGTGGTCACCTGGTGTCTCTGGGCTCAGATTTACACTTGGCAACAAGGGACAGCTCTGCTTCCACAGCACAGAGTGCTCCCAGGCAGCTCCTGGGCTGGGACAAGGGGTGCAGCACCCAGGGACTGGTTCCAGAGGCAGAGGGCAGACACAGGAGCTCCTTAAAACAGCTTCACCCCTTGCAAACATGCCAGCAGATGGAGATGAGCAGCTCTGCACCAGGGGCTACTGCCCTCCCTGGACAGGACCCAGACAGGTCCCCAGACCAGAGCAGGGATGTTCAGGGCTATGCAAGTGCCTGGGGAGGGCTCCAGGCAGGGCAAATGGCCTCACTGGGGAATAAATCACAATATTTACTACATCTGCAGAGGAAATGGATCTGGGTGACACAAGACCAAGATGAGCCCCTTGGTCTCTGCAGAGAGATGGGTCTCTGGGATCTTGGAACAGCTACAGCAGACCAGCAGGTCCTGGGGAGGTGATGCCCCAGGGGCAGCTCAGCCAGGACACACACACTGGAGGGCTGCTCCCATCTCCACTAACCCACCCTGCAGAGACACATGGGGAGGTGGGAGCCACTGTGAGATTCAGACCCAGGGGGAATTTCAGCTGCTGAAAAATCTTGCAAAGCTGGAGGAGGAACAGATGATGCTGCAAGCTGCTGGGAGAGCCTTGCAAGTAGGAATGCTGCAGGAGGAAGGGAACCTCCTCTGTCAAATGCAAACCAGCAGGTGTGAGAGATCTGGGTGTGCAGGAGAGAGAAAGGACTTTGCATCACACTCTGTATCCTCGAAAGCCAGTCACCTGCCTCTGCTTCTGCCTCCAGCAAGGAGGGATTCCCTGGCAGGGCCTCACTGCTGGGTGGGCTGAAGCAGAGCTCCGTATCCACCCAGAATGTTTCTTTGGCACTTCTGCATAACAGATATAAACATCTGTGTGAAGAAAAGACTTGGTCTGGGAAGTGGAGACTGGAGCATTCCTGGGCTCAGGACATACCCTAAGTCTCACAAGCCCTCCCAGCATTTCAAAGCATCTCATGTTTGTGTGCTCAGTGCCTGTGGGCTCAGCTTTTATTTAAAGAGGAACTAGATACTATTTCCAACCTTCATTTATGCCATGCTGGATGCCACACCAGGGATGCACTCGGCAGCTCAGGTCTGCTATGAGAGCAGATGTGCATCTCTGTCACGAGCAAGTCCACACTGCTGACACGTGTCCTCCTGCTCTGCCAGGACAGGGCCCTGTGCTCAGCTCACCTCCATGGGAAGGGATGTCTCTGCTGTGACTGTGGCACTCTTCTCTCAGCTGCCCATCCCACTGGCCTGGCAGTGGTTGCAGCAGAGGGGCCAAGAGCAGGGTGTGGGCTGGGGTGCTGTAGGTGGGGGCTGCTGGAGCACCACTTGCTCCACTGGTAGGCTGGGGAAACAATGGGATTGGAACTCCTCAGCAACCACAGGTCATCAGAGCATCCTGGACCCTGTACACTGTTGGGAGCGCCCTGGCTGAACCCTGGAGCAGGGGAGCTCCAGCTAATTAGTCATTAATTGCTTCAGAAGGGAAAAGAGCCAACCCAACTTCTGTATGCCTGTGGCAGAGTGACCTGTGAGCCCTGGGACACAGCCAGGCTGCACATCACTGAGAAATGACTGAGGGTTCATCTGTCCCAGCAGAGCTGGAGAAGCAGCCCAGCACAGTGGGTGTCCATCTGACAGCCTCCCCAGCCCCTTCCTGCCCCCATGGGACTCTTGGGAGCTCCCAGCCTCTGGCAGCAGCTTGGCAAGCCTCAGAGCTGTGCTGCAGTGAGCGGCAAGCCCGGCTCATTTAATCTATTCAATTGGATTCAATTTCCAGCCACATGATTCAATTAGCCCTGGAGGGGCAGCACAGAGAGCAGAGGCTGCAGAGCATGGCCCAAGCTGTGCTCCAGCAGCTGCCAAGCTGGGAGAGGGCAGCACAGGACCCTGTGCTTTTTCTGGCCCTCTGGGATGTGCTGAGATGTTGGGAGCTCAAGGGGATCCCCATTCTGTCCAGGAGAGCAGAGGCTCCTCTGGGCACAAGCCAGTGGTCCTGAGTGATGTGTGGGCAGCTGTAGAGCAGAGGCTGCAGCAGCCCCATCCTCAGCTTGTCTCTGTCATTTGCACCTGAGGGGTGACAGCCACGCTGGGTCAGATCTGAGGTCTGCATCCCTGAGCACCTGCCAGGGTGGCCCAAAGAAGCTTTAGAAAGACAACAGCATTCAGCAATGCCCCCTCGAGGGTGCTGCCTATTGTATGTGTTTGGGATCACCCCTCTGCTTGATCAGTGTCCCCTGGGTACAACCCCACTGTGTTGTAGTGAGGAGAACCAGGGCTCTGACCAGCACAAAGGACTCTCAGCAGCCCTCCAGGTCCCACCAGCCTTCCAACAGCCCTTCTCTAGACTCCTGGTCCAGACTTCCATTCATCACTTACTTTTCTGTATGCCCTCCCCATGAAAGCATCAGCAAAGGCATTCATGAGTTGCCACCAGGGGAAAAGCACATCTTATCCTGGCCCCATTGGATTTTTACACTTCCCAGAGCTGGGCTTTACTTTTTTCAGGTTCCTGAAATGGCTCATCTGCCAAAAAACCCATCATACTTCTGTCCAGCATGATCCTGCTCATCCCAGCAAGTACCAAACAGGAAAACAGAGCCCCACAGGAGAATAAATATCTATAAGGCATCAGTGCTGACACCAAGAGCAGCTTTTGAGTGCCAAGAGCCAGCTGCAGATCTTACCACCGACTGCTGGCCACACACCATCCCAATACACAGAATGCCTTGTCGTGGGGAACAGCCACTCCCCCTGCCTGCCCTGTACTGGAATGGGAGGCTAGGAAAGAGAGCAGCTGAGAAGGAAGTGTGAGGAAGCAGGTGGAGCACACTGGAATTAATCCCTGTGCAAGTGCTGTCTAGGAGACATCTCTTTCCAGGACTCCTCCTCCCGATATCCACCGTGCAGCAGTCGGCAGGACCCCAGAGCAGGGAGTCTGCAATTCTTCAAACAGGAAGAGAAAAGCACCCCACAGCAGACATCAGGACATGCTCACATGGAAGGCAGCTCAATCCTGCAGAGGAATACCCCCTGTGCCATGGATATGGGACCAGAGCAGGTAATAGCCATGACAAGGAAGAGGACAAAGAGGTTTGCAAACCAAACACAGCAGGTGGGCAAAGGTGCACCCTACCCTCTGGCTGCTGTACATGATCAGGGGTTTGCTACTACCAGCTCCAGGCAGTCCCAAAGAACAGACAAAACACCATTTACAGCTGCCAGCCCATGCAGGGAAGACTCGGCTCCTGAGGAGCTGCCCCTCTCTCGAGTCTGTATGAAAAGTGGGACCTCTAAGAGCTAGGGAAAAAGACATCAAAAATCACAGTGGCATTTACAAAACAATTCTTAGTAACTCCCTCCAAAGTTTAGCTCAAATTCAATTCTCTTCCAGAATTTGGTCATTATTTTGTAAAATATTTGTCTCCCTGCAGCTGCTGCATAATTTAAAGGCAGCAATCTGATTTCTCCCCACACTCCCCAAGCCTCAGAAACAGTTCTTCCAATACCAGACAGAGTCAAGAACTAGATATAACAAAATACACTCACCTGCTCAGATCAGATATGGGAAAGTTTGAGGCCATCTCACACATCCTGAAGCTGAGCGTTAAGATTTAAATGACTTTCTGCTCAGTTCAAGCTGGCCTCAAAACACAAATAGTAGTAGGGTGTTCAGCAAAGCAAGCAAAAGTGCAGCAGAACTTGTGAGCAGGAGTTTGCTGACACCAGCAGCACAGAGCCCACACCACGTGCAGGCAGGTCTCTGCATCCCTCGCTCATGGGCTCTCAGCCTTGCACCTGGTTTCCTTAGTGCCAGCCACAGGGACACGTAAGAGGAAGAGGGATGCTGACCACTGGACGATACCTGCAGACTGGACCAAGGACAAAGCATCACTGTGCAGTGCCAAAGCCTCCCTCTGCACAGGCAGGAAGAGCCCAAGGGCAGGTGATAGCCCTGCTGCAACCAGTGTGCCACCAAATGGTGACAGGGCCGCTCCCATAACCACCCCACTCTCCCTTCTGTGAAGGACAAACACTGCACACTCTGGATAGGTGGGGCTCTGCTATTTATTGAGCTCTAGGTTTGTATGTACATCCATTTACAGTGCTTGGTTCAGTGACAGTGTGACAAGAGGACATGTATCACAGTCTTCCCCAGCTCAGACTTGGATGAGGGCTGAGCTCAGGAGCTGATCTCACACACAGCCTGGGCTTCTGTGATCATCCCAGCAAGGGAGCATCCCTAGGGAATCAAGAGTTAGGATAGCTGAGCCCAGAGTGAGAAGCTGAAAATTCCAGAGGTTGCCGAGTCAGAAGCAGACTCATCCCAGAATCTCTCACATATGTGTCTGGGCTCAGCCTAAATGGGCTCAGAGAACGGAAGACATGGGGACAAGCTGGATGACTCAATGCTCCAACAGTTACAATGCTGGGGCTGAACCTCAAGTCCCCTTGAGAAGGAACTGCCCCCTCAGAGGTGAGATCCCCCTCTATCTTCCCAGACAAGCATCACGTACTGCAAACAACTGTTCCTCATTTTCCACTGGAGAAGCTCTTCTACATGCCCTGGCCTGTTCTCAAGCAGTGATTTTATGGAGCCTGTTTGCTCTCCAAAGCACTGTCCCTCTGACACATACACATTTCCACACGCTTGCATGGCAGAAAGCAAATAAATGTCTGGCTTAGCAGTTAAAAGCCAGACAATTCCCTGCTGAGGAATAGTATCTCTTGAGAGAAGCCAGTGCTCCCAAGGAAAACATAGGGACTTCATCGGGTGTTGTGCCCAGTGGGTGGCCAAGGACACAACTTTCAGTTTCCCATGCTCATAGCAGGTAAGATGAAACATTAACACAATTAACGCACATTAGCATGAAAAAAGCCTTGCCTAAAAATGGTAGTAAATGAGTATGACATCCACATTACTCACACTAACCTACAAGGCTAAGAGCAGGACTAGGCACTTTTTAAAAAAAACCACCTGCTTTCTAGGGGGGGAAACAAAACCCTGTGGGTCTGGGATGTAAATAACTTGTCTACTTCAGTCCACCAAGTCAGGCCAGATCCTAACATCGTAACACCACTGCTGGGAGCTGAAAATGCACGAGGAAGGAACAGGTGTAGAACGGGTGTTTATGCTGTGTATTCCTGAGCTGGGAACCTGACACAGCACTCTGAACAGGCTCTGCCAGATCTGGGCACCTCTGAAGCACTGGCTCTGGAGCAGACAGGGCTGCCTGTGCCCCACAGCATCATCCCAGAGCTCCTCCTTAGGAAGCCCTCAGCAGACTGTGGCTGTAAGTCGCTTGGTGAAGACAGGAGGGCGAGAAAGTGCAGTCACTACTTCTCCAGATGCATTTTAACTGTGTGCTACACACAAGGGAAAAACTGGGGACTTCTTCATTCATGAAGGTCACCAGGCACCTGCAAACATGTGCGAGGCAGATGTTCCTGTGAGGAAGAGGAGGACTGTCGCAAAGCGGTCTCTGATGGGCAATAAGGTGAGCGGGGAGAAGGAGTCAGCCTGTCCTCTGCCCCATGAAAACCAAATATCTAAAAATGTCCCGCTACCTTAGAAACAGCAGATGAGCTGGGGCTACTAGAAGCAACAGTGACCCCAAGCAGAGCTGGTCTCCAGTAAGTGCTCTGTTTGATGACTCATATTCTTGTATACTGGCTCACAATGGACCCTGTAAGCCAACAGCCTTGGAGGCAAAGTTTCCCATTCTGCAGTAGTCCGATGGCTTGGTTGAAGTGACACCTTCTTACATCAGGAGACAGCAGTGAGCAAGGCCTGCTCCTCGGGGAAACTGTTTTATAATCCAAAGCCATTCCCAATGGGATGGCAGTGGATTTGACTTCATTACAGGAGGACACATTGACCCAGGCTGATGGAAAAGAACAGCCCTCGCCTGGGACCAGAGAGCTTTCCCCATAGAGCAGGTGAGCAATCTCTACCCAGAACAGTTTCACACAGCTGGGCTGGTTTTATTACTTCAGTTGTGAGCTCTCCCCAGCTCTGCTACAAAGGTTTCCAGTGCATTTTCCCTGAGGCTGTGGAGGGAATCTCCCATTGCTATGTCACAGGAATGGCTGCCCACTCCCATGGCACCATAAAAAAATGCTTCCTCCTCAACATGCCAATCACCTCTCCTCAGCCCAAGTTCTGTTGAAACACGTTCCTTTGGGATCAAACACACAGCAGCAAGGCGTTCCCCTAAAAGAAACACAGTTTCTTCCGCAGACAGGAGGCAAGGGGCCACCGGCCGCAGAGCTGGAGTGTCCCTGCCCACACGGGCCCGCCTCTGCTCAGCCGGTGCAGCGGCAGCGTCCCCGCTTCAAGAGATCGTAGAGAATTCCTTCAGCAGCAGCTCCTGGCTCAGCGTGTTGAAAGCAAGGTTCTTCCTCACATTGATGCTGATGGACCGAACCTGAGAGAAACAAAATGAGATGTTTTAGCCACGAGACCCCTCCTGGCTCCTCATGAGCCTGGTAGTTTTGACACTGCTGACCTCCATGCTCAGCATGAAGCTGTTTTGCATTTACAGCTCCACAGAAATTGCAGCAGCAATTTCTCTCACTGAGACTCCAGCCTAGCAAAGAAATGCTGAGGTTCAGCCATTTCTTGGAAAAACAGGAATGTCTACAATGACATCCCAGCAAGGAGAGTAAATTCCCATGAGACAGAGGTGGGAGAAGATGCTCTATGTGGATGCATGAACTATGATGTGCTTCTTGTTCTGGGACAAGGAGATGGGGGAAGTGAGCACTCCCAGGTTGCAGCTTGAAGAATCATATTCTATCAGTGCCCACTGGAGTGCCAGCCAGCACTTCCTGGATTAATGCAGTGCCATGGCCTTTGTTCCTGCTCCAGAACCCACAGAGCCAAAGATACAGACTGAAGGAAAGGACAGAGGCCATGCCACTATGCTGTAAACACAAATTATCACCCAGGCTGGCAGAAACCCCTGGGTTCAGAGCCAGCTGTGTGTACACCGAGTGCCGTACAGGTGCAGCTGGCTCCCTGTCTCTGAAGAAGAGACACCTTTATCCCTCACTGACACCCAGACTTCTGGTCACACACAGAGCACAAAGAAGAGCTGGGCAGCCCTGTTGACAGCAGCTTCCCTTCCCCCCTCGTGCCTGCAGACTCATTGGCCAAATACGCAGGCCCCAGACTGGGCTCAGTCTCAGCTGCACTTGGCAACGAGAGAACAAAGTCAAACATCATCTGTGCCAGCGACTGTGCAGCAGTGACAGAAAGCAAAACTGACACAAGCTCATCCAAACAACAGGATTACAGTTCCCAGAGACTCAGAGCCTGTGATAATAAGGTTGTTGCTGACCTGGTTAGTGTTTTATGCTTTATAGAAGCACTGGGGGAAGAATTATATAGATGCATAATGAGGAATCCAACACTGAGGGCTGGAAGAGCACATATATATAGATACATAAACATACTGCTGAGGGACCCACTTGCTGCCCTGGTGAGAAAAAAAGAGGGAAAAGGCAGAAAGCTACCCAAAAGGTAGAATGTGTAAGGGAGGGAAGGAAATCAAAACTTTGAAGGTTAACAGAGAAGGCTATGAAATGAACCCCAGTGAGCCCCACTGCATAGACCCGAAAAATCTGAGCATGCCAGCAAAGATGCCTACCCTTAAAGACAAAGTACTTAAGTTTTATATCATCTGCAGAAACCAGAAACTTCTTCATCAGGATGCTTGGCAGAGACCCCAAGCATCTTTGTTCCCTTGGAGCACCCCCTCAACTCTCTTCTTTAGGTGTCTTTTTACTTACTCCATTCTCAAACAGTTTGGGACCATGTCTTGCAAGATAACCACAGGTTGTACCTGTGGTGTTAAACATCACTGCAAGTGGTCTCCAGAACACTGGTTAGCACTGGGCTGTCTTGCTGCCAGGAGACAAGAGTCCCAGTGACTGGATTTGGTCCCAGTCCTGCCAAGTGCTCCAAAGCCAGTCACCCAATCAGTTCTTAAAAGAAGGAAAGAAGCTGAGTAACAAGCTGTGTGGAGTCCTCTGCCCTGGGGAATGTGACTGCCTGAAGAAAAGGGGGAAATGCTACAAGCAGGGTAAGCCAGTACCCTTATTCTGACTAGAAGCATTTCTGTGGGTCCCAGCAACAGAAAGAACAAGCAGGAATGAGCTCCCAGCCTCAGGAACTGCAGCCAAGAGCCAGGAACAAGCAGTAGAAGATTCCCAGCTTGTATACACGTCAGGGTCCCTAAGAAGGAGACTCTGCAAGCCCAGAAAGGGAGGCTGGAGTGGCACAATGAGAACACAGGGCTCAGCGGAAGTTGTAGCTATGGGGTAGAGCACAAGAAATTAATTAGCCTGATTAGTTTGCAAAGAGAAGGAGGAATAGAGCAAACACACTCCATTATGTAAAATGAGGTCAGAAAGAGAACAGTGAGTAATATTTATCTGGCTCTCCAGGGATGGGGCAAGAAATACTCAACCTAATTTAAGACAAAGAAGATTTACACAGGAAAAGAGGAAATACTTTTAAACCTATGGGCTATGAAGCAGTGGAGGAGCTCACCTGGAGCTACTGTGGAGCTAGTTTCATTTAAAGACAGCTTCAGGTTTCAAGAGAAGCTTTAGACACAAACTTTGGTCAAAAGCAGTCTAGATGGATGCAGATCTGCCTTAACAGAAGTTGGGGAGAAGAGTGGGCATGATAACACACAAGAGCAATGTTTATACAGATCTCTGCCCAGCATTTCTTTGGCTGTGAGAAATCAGGCAGCCTGAGCCAACCTGCTTAAAAGGTAAGAATAGCTCAAATTAGAGTTAAATCAAGTTATCTCCAGCACCAGGGCTCAGCATAGGGAGCCAGAGCTCACCTCCCTTACGGAGTTGGAAGAGCAGACAGTAACACTGGGAGATGTCAGACTGTAACAAGGATCAACTTCAGAAGCTTCCTGCAGTCTACCTAAGCTGCTCCATAAGGATGCACCCCAGGACTCTTCCTAGCTCATGGTGCAGTGGGCAGCCCAGGCCTGGTTTCCAGCCTGGAATTTACCAGATCCCTCCAGACTGGCTTACACAAAGGCCCCCAAACCACAGAAATTAGGGTCAGAGCTTTAACCCCCATTCTGCTACAAAGTACAAGCAGAGCACATGTCCTCTCTTGCTTCTGTATGGAGTATCCTGGAGCATTATGTCCAGAAGAGCTTTAAAACTGTTTTCTTACTATTAGTCCACAAACTTGGAAGAAATGGGAAATGCATGAAATGCTGACATCATCTGTGGAAGGATGAGTAAATGAAAGAATGGATGAAGCAAGGGCATTAACCATGGGGGGAAAACATGATTCAGTTCTAGTTTTGTGTCATTAGAGCTGGAAGTGTGCAAGGCTGTACCAACACTCCTATTTCACAGCAAGTCTCATCAACTAAATCTATTCCTAATCAACAAGCAGTCCTTAAATTATTTGTACAATGGGAAGAAGGTTTACACTGACTACTACACTTAATTAAAAATCAAATCAATAAAATTTCCCTGTAGAAATCAATCCCTAATCAGACTATGTTGAGACTGATGGAATCTATCTACCTGCAAAGACAGTGAATGTTTTGGAAAGATGCTGAAATCTCTTTCCACACACTCCTCCAGCTGCAATGTGAGGGTCCAAAAGCTCTCATCCAAACCATTCATTCTATCAAAGCAGCACAGGCCTCAAATGACATCCCTGAGGCTTCAAAGGAAAAGAAACAAAAAGCGTTAGAAAACTTCCTAACTTCCTTCCTTTAGCCCTTCAAAGGCAGCACAACATGCCAAAAAACCCAACTGATAAAACAATCTGCACATCACCTTCCACCACAATGTGGCTGCAGTATCACAGCCTTTGAAAACCTCATTGTAAAGGGAATGGGAGAAGAAAGCAGATTTTTCTTTGGGATTAGCAAGAAAGAGCAGCACTGAGGCAAAGCAAGAGAAGCGAAGCAGTGCATTAGCAAAGCAGGTCACAGGAGTGAGAACAAGATTTCTAAGCATAAAGGAGCCCCCAGAATGGCTTGGAGAAGCTTCTGCTCACCTACTTAATAGGAGCAAAGAGAGATAAAAAGGCAGCTGAAAAGGAAAATGTCTCCTCTGTGTCATTCCCCACCCAAGAAGGGTTTGCTTTGATGCATTCACAGTGATAAAAAACCTGGTAGAATGTGGAAAGAATTATTTGCAAACAGATCCTGTCCAGGAAGACCTGATGGGACCAATGTGAATTCAGAAACCTGTAGTTCACCACCACCGCTGCTCCTTTGGTACAGACCAAAAAGAGAACTGCAGAAACTTCCTTCTGCCCCTTCCATGAAATCCTGCAAACCTCAGAGGTTAAACACAAAGCACTGGGTAGGGGGGTATTATCCAACATCAGACCACCAACAGAAGCTGAAGTAGAGATTCAAAAGCCTCACAAAAAGAAAGCAAGTACCTGGTTTGAAGGGGCTATGGGAAGAACAGGCCAGATTAGGGCCTTTTTGATGATTTGTTTGAGCAATTAATAGAGCCATCAGTTACTGTGCATCTAGAGAAAAACAGAGCAAGGAGGCCGGGAGGCCAACTGGATTTGCTGAAGACAAATCACGCCGTATCAGGTTCATTTCCCGCTGTGTTGAGGGAACAGCTTAATGGAATGCAGGGGATTTTCTGTAGCTGTGAGTAAAGAACATTTAATAGGGTCCCAATTCTCAGGGCATCTAGAGATGTGGATTAAACAGATTCACAACTGGGTCAAATCAGCACATTTATACAGTAATTATTCAGGCTTTTATATGCTCTTGAGGAGAGGGTCCCAGGGGTACCTGGGTGGGCAATTTTCAGAAGGGAGTTGATGGGCTGGTTATGATAAACAGATTCTTAAATGATACAAAATTGGGATTTTGAAAAAAATAGGAAATTGGTCTAGTAAGGAAATAATTTTAGCTGGAGTATTTTGTGGCTGTGATGATCATAGGACTGAGAATGTCATTTTAACCAATTGGTATGATTGGCCTGAGCTTCTGCCTGGCCAAGTGGAAAGTGGGACATGCAGGAAGCAGAGCAGTCAAGTAGCCAAGGGGAAAGAGATGCTGGCTGAGCATGGGAGCCCTTGGGACAAAACAGGTGACAACAGAAACAGGAATGTGTCTTATTTCCAGGGTACAGTAATAGAAGGAACCCGTGTCACAGGAAGGCTATGGCCAAACTTCTTTGCACGTATTCCAGGAAAGCTGTATCAAACAGCAGACCAGAGAGACAAAAACAGGCACAAAAGAACACAGCAAAATAGCACAGAAGCAATTGCAAGTGGTTTTGCCCATATACTACAGAATGTCAGGGCTGGAATGACCCCAAGAGAGTTAAAAGCATTCTGTAAAAGGAAACAAAACCAATTCAGGTGCCTGTTCTGGAGCAGAGCTGACAGAGAGATGTACAACATGCCTAAACTCATGGAGACTCGTGACAGAGTAGGCAGGCATCAATTACTCATCAATCAGCAGGGACAGAGCTGGGAGAATCAGTTCTCAGACTGGTGGAGAAGGCTGCCAAAGTTAAGAGATCCCTCCCTTTGCTGAAGCTGTAATGATTCAAGAGTGAGGCTTCCTTCACACACCAGCCACTACAAAAACATTGCCTCCATGCTCATGTGGCTGTTGGACAAGAAAAGTTCCATCAGGGCTCTCTGGAGCAGGGTAAGCAAGATGGCTTGCTGAAGAATTATAATGACCAACTTGAATTATTTAGACTCATTTTTGTCTTAGCTCTGTAATTTTTGTGGGGCTTCCTACCATCAGTATTCTCCTCTTGCAGATGGAGACATTTCTAGAGAATGCCTTCACTTTGCTTGGGAACCCTATTTTGTGAGTGATGGAGGAAAGCAATGAGCAGGAAGGTGTTTCACTGGCATCATATGCTCTGCTCAGTCCCAAACTTCAGGGGACTTGCCCTTGACAACAGCAAAAAAGCGAAGCTGCTCTGTGTGATAAACTCCAGGTGGGAGCAGTCAGCTTCTCCCCATACAAATTCACCACTACAAAGCACAGCAAATCCCCATGGCAAAAAGGACAGAGACCGTCTGACCAGTGCTGGCCTAAGCAGCCTGGAGGTTCCCCTTCAGCCATGCTGAGCTCCAGGAAGCTCTCAGATCTATTAAGACATGCAGTGTCTGTCCAGATCCTGTTCCTGCCCTGTCTTTGGAGGCAGTGCAACAGAGTAACAGGACTGCTCAGCTATACCCCAAATACAACTGCCCAGTCCAAAAGCAAAGGCTTTGGAAGGGGGCTGTTGACTGTGCAGAGTCAGGGCAGCTTACCAGCTCTTTGAAGAAGGCAGCCTCCTTGTGCTGCTCTGAGTAGCGCTCGTACTGGTCCAGTCCGTCCTGCAGCTTCAGGGTCAGCGTGTCGTAGTTGGACCGTACCACTTCCAAAACCTGCCAGGAACAGCCAAACACAGCACAGGAATCAGTATCCACAGACTCCTCAGCACAGGAGGTGCAAGGCTGAGACAGATCACAGCCCTGGTACATGTGATGTAACACAACAGAGATGGCTTTAACAGCCAATATTTGGCTCATGACTAACAACACGGAGGTGGGGCACTAAAGTCTTCCTAATGCCAAGGAACAGTCCTGACATTTACAGAATTTCTCCATTCCTGAGAATGGTAGATGGAACCTATATCCATGAAAGCAGCAGCTTTCTGTCATCAAAATTAGACATATTAATAAACCAAGCAGCTAATTACCACATGTACACCCAGATGCAACACAGAAGCAAAATACACAGGTTTGCCCAACCCCACAGTCCTTCCAAGGTTACTTTTTCCACCACACTTCCCTCCTGGCTCATGAATCACATTTCACAGCCTGCTAAATCACCAGCTTCTGGAGCTGCTCAGGTCAGCTTCCCTACAGAGCACTGCATGTCTCTCCTGATAGGAACAAGCTTCTCACAGGCACTAAGAGAAGACCAGCCTTGGTATGGAGTTTGCTTTTAGAAAATCCAGACCTTTCTGCCCAGGAGATGCTTTGCTATTGGCGTTCACTGCAACCAAAGCAGTTCCAGCTTTTATTACTGCCCTCCTCTGTTCCCAGCGTTGGGCTATACTTGCGAATGCATAGTTACACATCTTTGTCCTATTGAACTATCCATTTTCATAACTAGGGAACACCAAGAGGGACTCCCACAATGATTTTTAGCTTTAAAGCATTGCATGGACTAACATATTCCTCAAAGCATTTGTGAGATGGTTAGTGACAATCATCTTCCTACAAGGACCCATAGAGGTCAACACTCCTGGGCAAACGTATACCTGAAATGATTCTCTTAAACACATGAATTTCTTTCTTAGGCTTTTGCCATTTGTTCTGTGAGCTAAATAGAATATCATCATCTGAGGTTTGCACTACAACAGCCCCTGCTTATGACAAGCGTCAGTCAGGAAGACATATGGTACAAGGTGCAAAGGAAGAGGACCCTGCTCCAGGGCATCACAATTCAGAAAGGATCTTAAGAAGAGCATTGCAGAGGATTTAAGACAACAGCAACCAGAACAAGGAGCCCTTGCACTTCTCCTCTTGTACTCCCAACAACATAAGCACTACTCTCAACTGCCTCTTTAGGCAGCTGGCAGCTCCTGCCCCTCACAGGACTGCATCTTGTCCTTACATCCTTTATTCTAAGAAATCTGTAGTTGCTCAGGGTTTCTTCAAAAGCTTGTTTCCCCCAAACTCTGCATGTGGCAATGCTGCACAGAGACACGCATGCTAGGACCTGAGGTGGCAGAAGCCACAGGGAATCATCCAAATGAGGACTAGGGGAAAAAAAGGGGTTCCAAAAGTGGTTCCCAGGTGAGATGGTCACACAGCAGTGTCTGCAGCACAACTGTTCTCCAGCATTGCAGAGGCAAGCAAGGGATAGGAATAAGCATTTGGACTTGAAGGTCAGAGAGGCCTTTTCCAACTGCATTGATTCTGATTCTGCAATGTTATTTAAGAACAGCCTGCCAGTGTTGCAAAGGCTCGCAGCCTCCTCTCCAGTACTCATTTCCTAATGCTGTTTTGTTTGTCAGCTCCACTGGCAGAAAGAAACCCCTGCAATGACATCCATCTCCAAATTCAGCCTGCCCTTCTTGCTCCTGTGTGCAGAAGCTACAACAAGTATGGCAGAGCCAAGAGCAATGATGAAAGAAAGCCACCTGGGCACAGGAATAACTATCCACTAGGGATGGAGTGTAACAGCACAATGCGCCTTCTTCTGAGCAATAAAGAATCTGGCAGCTTGCTCCTGTCAATCAGAGGAAGCCAAACTGACCAAGATTAATAAGCTGCAGAGGAAGAACCTGGTTTGAAAAGGTGAGGAGTTGAACAGGCTGCTCCAGCAGTAATTCAAGAGCAAAGGCATTTTATTGAGGGCTACCCACCTCCTCAGGTACCTTCCCTTCAGTCTCCTTGTATTCCCACACACACAGGCATGCACAGTGCCACACACTCAATGGATGCACTTGTTTCTCTAGAAATAATCAGGATTCCTCCTTGCTAGCTCTGAGTAGAGATCTCTTCAGATAGTCAAGACAGGCATAGTCAAACCATGGTGAGGAGAAGTCAACTCTGAGGGCAGCGAGCTCTGTAACCAGAATCCTTTAATCTGCCCTTTTGCATCACCTTTGAAAGGCAGCTAAGAACTCAGTTTGACACTTTAGGATGAGGAAAGGGAAGGAAAAAGAGGCCCCAAAGTCTCTACTCTGTTACTTATCATAATCTCTGAGCTTGAGATGAGCTTATCCCTGTAGCTATGTATTTCACTGGCTTCCACTCCTTATCTCCTTTAATTATGAAATAGAACTTAAAAAAAAGGGTAAGTTAAAAATAAACAGCTTCTCCCCACTGCCTGATAATTTCCCTTTCTTGCTGCTGCTGAGTAAAAATGCTACGTGGGATCTGAGATAAACCCACTCACAGATCATTTCAACTTCATGCCTTGTAATGGATAGAAACTATTACTGAGATTAGGACCTGCCATCCTTGAGACGATTTCATCTGCTCTTTAAGATGCAGCTGCTAGACAGAGGACAGGTCAAAGAGCAGCAGAAGGTATTAGGAATATCTAACAGGAAGGTTTAAAAGCTATCAATTTCCTACACAGGTGACAAAAAACTCACACCCTCCGTGTAATAGAAGACTGTGTGTTAGCATCCTTTGCCCTTCTTACATGTTGCTTTGACTTTTGCTCAGGAAAACTACTGCAGGAAGAACAGCCTTTTTCCTTAAACACACAAGATCTTTATCTGCACCTTTCTGACAGATACAAAAGAACTTGAGCAGTTTAATTTTGAGATTAAAGCATTTCTCCTTCAAAGTCTTGTTCAACCCATTCTTCTTGGAAGTCTCTTGTCTAGAAAACATGAATTCCAAGATGGTCAAGTATGAGAAGGGACTTTAAGGAAGGGACTTTTAGCTGCTCTTCCAAACAGATTTTATACTGTCAATCAGATTTTTTACAGATTCATGAGAAGCTGGAAGAACACTGGTTTTAGTGTCAGGCAAGCACAGATGAAATTGCACTGTAGAGGATCTTGAAGGAGCTTGATGTGACATCCCTCAGACTGCAAGGATAAACATGCAGGGGAAGCTTTTTTCTTTTTTTAAAATGGTTTACTGGATCTTTACAGTGAAAAAAAACCCCCTAATGGAGTCACAATCTAAAAGTCTTTTTGTAGATTACCTTAGGGGGGATCAGAGTCTTAAAAAAGCAGCAACTCAGACACGGTCAATACAAGAAGAGGGAAGGCTGTTGAATTCCCTTACTGCAGTTACCTGTACCAGCCCCAGAGGCTACATTTGCTCATTTATTCCACTGCAACAAACCAGAACTCAGTGGAGCTGCACCACTGCAATTCAAAGATAATTTGCCATCAAATTAACCCCCTGCCCCACCACTCACTCACTGACTGCTTTCCAGAAGTTCCAGAAAAATGCTAGAGATTTAGGTCCCTGCCAGCATGTCCCCAAACCAACTCTTCAGGAGCTGCTCTGAACAGCAAGTGCTTTGCATGGCATTCAGATTTCAGCTTCCTCCTGCAGCTACAACTGCCCATGCCCCACAAAACTCTCCTTCCCCAGTAACACCAACAACTTGTGAGTAGAGGCATTCCCTTAGGAACACGGCAGGAGGGCTGGCTTCCAAAGCAGGGACTGATGTGGGGCTCAGCTCTCTGCAGCATCCCACCCATGCCAGGTCATTGCACCCAGAGGAACAAGATTATTTCACAGTTTGTGGCTCCTTACTTTGCTTCATCCACCACTCATCCATCCACTTACTTTGCTCACCACTACCTTGCAAACTGGATGGACAACCTTGGTTGGTTGGGTCAGTGGCCTCTTGCAAACATGAGCTCTGAAACCATTTCCCCCAGGAGCAATTGACCCAGCCTTGAAATTTTCAGCATTCAAAACAGACCATAATTTTGCTGTACTAGTCACTACACACAGACTTCTTCCTTACTGCACTAGAGCTGTTCCCTCTGATTGATCCTCAACAAGAGCCAACCTACTGCACTCCCTGAGGAGAGATGGGACTTCCTGGAGAGGCTGTCCTGGGATAACACAGGGATTACACACAGCAGTCTCCTATCCCCATTGTGCCCAGGAGAACACTGCTACTGTTAGCAGCAAAGCCACAGGGGGAGCTGCACCAGCAGTAAAACCTAATGGGCAACATGCAGCACTAGGGCCCATTTATCTGGCAGACATCATTTGCTTCATTGCTTAGTAACTTTTTAACCTGCAGAATCTTTCATCATCTGCAACTGCAGTCTCTGCCTTACTGGAACATAAAATTAGAGAGCACCAGCAATTCACAGCACCCAGCAAAGGACCTGGTGGTGGGTAGGTTCCAGGAAGCATGCACAAGTAATGACAGAAAAAGAAAAGGAAAAACAGAAGCAAGAACAAATCAAGGTCTCTACACTGTCTTTTTAATCAGCACAGGAAAGCACAAGAATGCAATCAGTCAGCATCACCAGTACCTCACTAAAGCCTCTCCGTGCCCATAAGACAGTCATTAACTACCACGACACAGGAGCAGTTGGAACAGCACTGATTGAATGATCTCACATCAAGCAAAAGGCAAAAAACCACCCCACCAACACCCAGGTTAAAATGCACTTGCCCCTCCACCAACTCCCTGCTCCTCACACAGCTGGGATGGGGAAGGCTCTTCAGGTCAGGACTAGCAAGCCCTGACAGGACAGAAAAGCCAGAGGCTCTGTCCCATGCCAGAGGATGGAGCAGCCAGTCTATGGGGCACGTAATGCCAACCTCCCACCAGCACTACTGCACGACAGGGCACAAGGACAGAGGACAGCCAAACATGCCTTCTGTCCTCCCTGCAAAGGTGCTAGAGTGCTTGTCACTGCCTGTTTACCACACAGAGGGAATTCTGGCACTCCCACCTCCCAAACCTGCTCAAAGCCCAAAACACCACAAGCAAAAGCAGCAGTCTTTCTCCTCAGCTCAGAGGGTGGAGGCTGTAGGAAGAGACAGTAGGGTTTTCTTATTCCAGTAGAAATGTTCATTTTACATTGCAGTCCTCAAACTGGCTTGTTTATTCCAGGTTTAGTACAAATCTTCCACTTTTTCTCCCTCCCTCATCTCCACAACAACTCATAGTCCCTTAGTGTTTCTCCTCATGAATTCAACTGAATAGCAACATTTCTCATTGTAATAAAAAGGCTGCTGACACCTGGACTACAAAGAGGCTATTGCCTTTCCATAATGAAGTGCTGGATAATTGACATCAATTTTACAGTAGCAACTTCTAATTAATATGGAAAACTATTTTTTTTTTCCAAGTGCCATCACACTTCTCACAGAGCAACTTTAAAGTTGCTGATGCAGGCTGGAGTCTTTGTTGAAATTAATCCCCAGAAGCACCACAGACAAAGAACATAACTAAATAATTAGAAGTTAAATAAAAACACACACACACAGCTGCCACATTCCCAACAGGCTCTGCCCAAACCCCAGCTGCACTCATCTCCTTCTCCCTTTCCCTCTTTCACTGTCTGCAGGAGCCAAGTTCAGAGAGAGGCTTCACTAATGCTGCCAATGCTACACACACATGCTGGAAGCAGCTGCCGTTCACACTGGCTTCCAGGAAACCATTCATCCAGGTCCAGCAGCAGCACAGAGCTTTTTGTCTGACCCAACCCTACCTTACCTTTGCAGCTATCCTGGAGCTAAATGCGGTGCTGATGCTTTAGCACCATTCCTCACCCCCACACTGATCAAGCCATGACTATTAATTCCATGTTCATGAATGCTAAGACAAAGAGGAGGAGGATGTTGCTATGATAGTTTCACAACTCAGATTCCCAAGATATGCTGCATGTACAGCACATATCTATGGATCCAGAGGATGTGGAGCCAGTCTGATGGGAAAGATAAAGATGTGGGCTGCAGATTCAAGTCACATATGTGTAAGACTCACAGCACACTGCCAGTCCTGCTCTGGTGCTCCAGATCTCCTGCATTCAACAGCTGCAGCTTGTACTACATGCAGTGAGGGACAAATGGCCCTCTCATGCTGTGGGCTGAGAGCATGCAAGACAGCCCCCAACAGCTCACACATCTGTCATTCTCAGAGTAGAAGGCATCATCTTTTCTGCCCTCAGTACTGGAAGAAGGATATTTTTCCAATAGTAAGAAATTTAGCCAGACCAAAAGATTACGTGAAAGCAAACAAGGGTAAATTTCTCCTCTGAGGTCTGAAACAGAATGCCACTGACATGGGATACCCCAACCCTGCTGGGCAGTAAGACTGTAAGAGGTCATTGGGGAGAAGAAAGAACAGCCTGCAGAGGTAGGTGCAGCTGCCCACGAGCTCCAGGATAAAAATGGGACAGGTGTAAATACTCCATTCCTGCTTTGGAGAACCCAAAGCTGATGGAACTCATGGGAGTCTTGTTCAGTGCCTGGAGCTGGACACATTAACAAAGTTGAGCAGCACATAGCAAAGATGAACTGAGCCAGGAAATAGGGAGAGGAGGTGCCTCACCCTGCTCTCCACTGCTAAGGTTGGTGCAGGGACCCCTGAACACAGTTCCCACCAGGTTTACTCTGACACTTTTTAGTTTGTGTTTGCCAATCTCCCTCAACTCAGCTCATGAGCAGTAGCCAGGACACTGCTTCCCGGAGTTTGGAAGGGAACTGTCTCTGCCCACTAGCTTGTCCTTTGTCCTTGCCAGTCACTTCTCGCTGTCCTGCTGTGTTCAGTGAACTGCTTTGTGCCCAGCTAAACATAAGTCTAACTTTCCATGTCCCAAATCCTTCCTAAGAGCTGCTTTTATACATCTGCACTTGAGTGATACCGAAATCCAGGCCTCATCCCTTCTCTACACAAGGCAAAAGATTTTGATCATACATAGAAGATTATCATTATTATTATTTTACTTAGCAACATCAAGGAGGGACATTTCACACCCCCCTTTTCTCACCTCAGCATAGAGCCAGTCTGTCAGGCTCAGATGATATATAGTAGCTCAGATGTTTGTTCAATGATCTCACAGGGATCTGTGATCTTTAAAAGAACAAGCCTACAAAGGCAACACTTTCTATCCATGGAGTGTGAGGGTTTGGTTACAGTATTTCTCCTCTGCCCACAGGTGCCTCTTCTAACAATAAATAATTTATAAGCTCACTCAGAAAATTACTGTTGTTCTCTGAACTCTGCTAGCAGAACTGGCATCCTATTTTGGGACAAGAGTTATCTGCTTCAGAAATGTGTTAAACCTACAATCCATTAGAAGCATTAGGTGTTCAACTCTTATTTAATGGTGGTAAAAACCACACTGATCCAACCAATCTGGAAATTACTCAGCTTTCAGAAGCATCTCAAAGCCAAAACTGTTACCCAGCTCCACCGAGAAGCAACTGTAAATGTACAAAACAGTGCCCATTCCAAGCTCCCATGGGACAGGCATTCCCAACAATCAACAGCTACTTTAAGAAGCAGTAAGGCTGCAAACGAGGACAAAGGCAAGTAACAAGGGAGACACATGGTCTCTATGTGCACAGGTTGTAAGAGGTATAGACAAGCAGAACAGATTAATGTGGTGATAACCCTGGACACTTCTGTAGCCATCACTAGGACTGGGCAGTGCTGTGCTACAACACCCTCTGAGCTCCAGCTGTCAGGTAGCTGAAAGCCTGCCCACCTCACCAGAAAGTCTATGCCAGGAATGCTTTTTCTCCAGAGTAATTTCAAGAAGTTGTGTCTATACATACACATGACAACTCCCACATGTGTTAAATACACTTTGCTCAATCCATTCAGGTTTGGAGCACATGGAGCAAAAATGCATGGGGCCTCATACTGCTTTTTCTCAAGACCAATCCACCTTTCTCAGTTTCAATGATGGTCAGTGGGTTTATATTAATCTGCATATCCCACTTGGCACAAAGAACCTGGTATTCTTTGTGGGACACTGGGAGCCCTTTGCCAGACTACAGGGACAGGCTCTCCAGGGAAAATAAAGGAGGCAACTCTGTGCCATTCAAGGAAGGACAACAGGTTCAGTGGGCTTCTGCCAAGGGAACAAACATTCATATACTGCATAACACTGGCACTTTCAAAACCCAGGCAGAGAAAAAGAAATCAAAGATCCTGGAAAAAATTACCTTAGAAATTATCAGTTAATAAAATAAGTAGTCTCCAGAGCAGACATTTAGATCTGGAAGAGGAGATATGCCAGAAACTGAATGAGGCCCACTGCACTCACCTGTTTTTAGAAATTTTGTTGAGAAATGCAGGCAGCATAAGAAAGGCCAGGATGATGGCAGGAGCATAAAACCCTGAGATAGATAGATTTGCTATTTTGGAGTTACAGCCCATTTTGGAGTTGTGAACCCTTATCTCCAGCTGGTGGCATTTATGAAAACATTTCTCACTGCTAGGTACGTAAGAGCACTTGCAAGTCTGCCAAGGCTTGAAATGCACTGCAGATAGCTACAGACTGGACCGTTAATTTTTTTATTTCCCCTTTGTGCTTACAATTAACTTAAGTGCTGAAATATGATGGGCTATTCCAGGAGAAGCTTTTTATCTACCAGCTGCATTCTGACAGAGCAGTAAATCAACTGCTGTCACCAAAACATCACACAAGAGGACAAGAGCATCCTTATGCTCACTGTTATCATTCATGTTCCCCGTTCAGCCTAAGTGACTAACCAGCATTCAGCAAATGAATGGTGTGATTTGTGTGCAACCTTTGGTGCAATTCTCTATTTACAGAAGACCTTGTCCTCCTGAACACTGAGGAAAAAAATAATCATCAGCAGCTCTTCAGCACCATTTAACTGACCAAGGTAAGACCAGTAACCTTGCTCCCCAAAACAAGATAGAAGAGTTTTAAGTTGTGAACTGCTGCTCCAGCTGAACTGAGAAGCCAAGACATACAAATTTGTTACAGAAATTAAAGACAGAAATAAGAACCTTAAAAATGGTAGCTGAAGATTTTAAGAAAAGGTTTGAAATAAAATCTTTCTAGGACCAGTAGCCAGAAAGCATCCTGGCAAATGCTGAAACTCAAATACACAGCTTTCAGCTGAGATTGCCTTGATGAAATGACAACAGGATACCTGATGTACATCAGAGGAAACTCATTCCCAGTAAAGAAATTTAAATTTGCCCAGAAGACAGTTAGCTCAGGAATAAGGCTGTCTAGAGAATAGATTAAGGCAGGATATGCAACAAAGCCCTTTCTGTTCAATCAAACCCAGACAGAAGTAAGTGCACTGCTCCAGTTTGAAGAAACCAAAACCTAATTGTGCCCACGGAAAAAACAATGGGGAGGCTTATTCTGGTTACGGTCTAATCAAACACCTGCAGTCACATGAGGTTTCTGGAACTACGTCACCTGGTCAGGTTCACAGAAATCAGTAGAGGGTCCAAGAGAGCTTGTGCCCCTCTCAGCCACCACAGACTTCTATGGGATATAATGATTGCAGACTAACTTAGAAATAAAACCAAATCAAAACTCACCAGGACCCTGACTTGAAGATCAAGACAAGTGAAAGAACACAGACACTCCAAAAAGCTAGGGAGCTTGCCATGCATTTTGATTTTTTTTTTTCTGATCTTTTATAGCAACTAGCAAGCAAATGGCCTTCATGAATGTACAGCCCTGGGTCTGATGCTTGCTGAGAAAAAGTGGATGCTAATCTAACTCATAATTTATTTTTTTTTTAATGATCAGAAATCTTTTTAAACTTGGTTTGCACAGCATGAATAAATTTAATTAAAGGAAGCAGCAAAACTAAATACCAATATGCTTAAAAATAGGCCATGAACCAAGTGGATGCTTGTATTTAAAGTAAGTCAAATCAATATAGGACATGCTAGAGAAAACCAGCTACAACTGGGGAAGGAAGGTACACATTTGGAGGGGCACACGTTAGAAAGATCAGTTCCCTAGCTCCTACTTACATTTCAGCAATTAGTGGAAGTGACAAAAGGCAGTCATTCAGTGGCTTGAGGAGATGCAATGAAGCCAAGAAGGAGGAAACACTAAGCTCACCTGCCTAACTGACCACATGTGTAAAATGAACTGACGTCTGTTCTCAGGGAAAATAAAAACTTTTGAATACAAGCAAGAAGTCTGGATAGCCAAGAAACCCAAATAGCTGTTTGATTATTTGCACTATTTTGCACTTCTACAGTATCTTTTATGAACTAAGGGCACTGGAATCAATACACAAGATTTAAAACATGAGTTATCAAAGACTTACACAGTGACACCACAGTTCTCCTCCTTATTTCTGTGTCCTTTCTAACAAGTTCTAATTCTCTATTTGCCTTTATCACTACTGTTGAGTCTTGAGCCAACATTTCCAGGCTTATCACAGTGACTCCAGGAGTCCTTTCCTGCATGACAATATGTAGCTGAATTAAAACTACAGTTTAATGACTCTGAGAGACTTAAAAATTCAGTCTGCAAAAATGCCTTCTAAAGATAGAGCCCAAAAGAAACAGAAGATCTATAGTCAACTGGATTGCTACAAATAGCTGTAGCTACAAATAGCTAGAAAGAATGTAGTAGCAGTATGCTAAGGTAGAAAGCTAATAAGGAAAGGTGGGCAGTGCTTGGAAGTTTGTGTGACTCAACCCATACAAAAGTTCTATCTCTTAAGGCTTTTGCAAATCTGGAGTTGAAAAAGAAAGCTATAAGCTGATGGATGATCCTTATAGACAGAAAATCCTGCAATGGAAAGAAAACTTCACTGCAAAATGTCTGCTCTTACTAAGGCTGCAGTTCCAAAAGTGGTTTAAGTCAATCTAAGTGCAGGTCACCTAGCCTGCAGCCCAGAGTCTGGAGTTCTTCCTCCAAAGGTAGTCACTGCAGAAAAAAGACATTCTACTGTGCAAGTCAGAAGTCTCTTTGTTCTAAATACAAGCACCAAGGGTGTTGGGGACCAGGCAGTACTGACATCAGGAGGGACTGAGAAGGCATAGGAGGAGCAAAGATGACTAAAATACTGAGAATGAAGCTGTGCAAGTCAGGTTTATAAGAACTACAGTAGTTATGAAATTCCTACCAAGATAACAGGATAAAATCAAATCAGTCCCAACTAAGTGACTCCTCACAAATCCCAGACACACCTTGGGATCTTAGACTAATCTGCATTGCATAGCTGGAGGAAAAGGAATGGACAAAGTCTGTGATGAGGGCAGAAATAAGGAAACCAAATAATTTCTGATATGCTGAAGGAGTGAAGCTTGTTAACATTTTAATTTATTGAATTATTCCCTTTTGTGCTGTTGAAATGTGTCATTCTTTTGAAACTCCATCTGGGCAATAACCAGACCTGAAACAGAATGAGACCGTTAATGCTTGGAAGCATCCATGGCCAACATAGAAAACATTTTCTGCCTGCAAAACTAGAACTGCTTAAACTTGACTACTGAGTTAATTTAAAAGGAACATTTAGATGGCTGTTGGGACAGATGGAAATGCAGAGGCTACTATCCATGATAATCACTAGCAAGGGCAGGCCTGAAGAGATGCTGAATGTTGTAGGCTGAGACACTTTTTGACTGAAATGGAGACGTGCTGGAAAGCTGGCCAGCAGACAGTCAGCAAGGTGAAGCTGAGTGGGAGCAGAGACTTGGGCATGGACCACACACAGAAAACAGCTCAGATGTTTCTGAGAAATCAAACTGTCTGCTGCTTATTACTGTCCTTCTCAGAGAAAGACATCCACGTACAATCTCTGGAATAAACACAGAGGCACAAAAGGTTGCTGACACTCAATTGTTTCTAGTCCCTTCTCCTTATACATGACAGAAACTATCAGAGCCCAAGATAATAGCTATGCCTCTGGAGAAGAATTCCTGGCATGGTTAAATGGCATCTTGCAATCAAAACATATTTGAAGAACAAAAAGGCCTTGTATGCCTTGGAACATAATGTTTTCCCATAAACATTTCTTCCACTTATGTCCTTAAAATATCAGACCTACCACCCCTTCAGCACCAGCACTCTCATGATTCATATGCTCCCAGCAACAACTCCAAATACTATAGGAGACAAATCTCTTTAGAATGAGTGGCTGAGAAAGACTGAAAAGAGGCATCTTACCTCTATGACAGAGAGCTTTTATCTCCACAGACATTCAGATGCTGGATGGGCTGGAAGGACATGACACAAAGGTGAGGTTTACTGCTGACAGGCCAGGTAAGATTACAATGTTGGCTGTATGCCCACTGCTGACAATCAAAGAAAAGGTGACTTGTGCTGGCACCTGTTCTCTCCAAAGGATGAGGTGAAAAAAAGAACACAACCTATGCTTCCTTTCCAAAGCACCTTTAGCTGTTGACTCCTTAAGTTGAGCTGATCAGCAACTTGAGCAGCAAGCTAGAGAACTACTTGTCCACAATGCTCACCCCCTCTGACTCAAAAACAAGCACTCTTTGGTGTCACAGCTCTAAACAGAACCTGCTGGCTATAGAGATGGGATATATTGAAGACTTAAACAAAGACAATGCTGCTGTCCTGGGGATATGGAGTTGATCACCAATGCTTCTGCTCTCTCTATATATTTCTCTTTTGCCATATTCCATGGATCAGTACCTGCAGGATCTGTGATGGAAATATAATCTCCACTGTAATTTCTGCAGTGCTTGGAGGACACCATTGTTCTACAGGCTAAAAATCCCTGTGTGAGGATTTAATGCTCCCAAGTGCCTCTTGGACATCAAACATTTTCAAAACTATTAGCTCTGATGGATTTTTGAATAAGGCTCAGGGAAGCCACTTGTACAGTATTTCTTATGAGAAAAAGGTAGCTCTGATCTGGTAGAATAAAAAATACTGAGGAGGAAGAGGAGGAGAAGGAGGAAGAAAGTCCACACAGCCCACATTGCCTGCAAGCAAGGAAATGAGATTTGATTTACTCTGTGATCTTGAGGTGTCTTCAATTTCAGCTTGAATTTCCACTGCATAAATTCAGCTTGGCTGAGCAATGTCCCCTTTAGAGACTGCCCAAAGCAACATAAGATAATCCACAAATGATCTTTGAAGCTGAAGGTTCAAAGCCTTGGTGAAGTGGGGTTTTTTAGCATATTTTTGCATGAGCAACCCATAAACTCGTGTCTTCCCAGAAGTTTGAAGACAATATAAAGAAAGCAATTAGATACAGTGCATACACAACTCCTTATTGTTGCCAATTAATCAATCTATTTATTTAGGTCACTGGTTTAATTTCCTCTTCTTACACCACAGAGAACAACTCTGGGTCTGTTTTCTGTGAGTCAAAGGGATTACATGACAAGCTGAAGTCACTCACTAAAAGGACTTGAGGGCTTCAGTTCAGGGATTAATAACTCAGCAGCTTTTTCACCAGATTTTAAAACCTTTAATTTGTATTGCATCAGCTGGTAGTTTTATTTGCACAACTATTTTTGTTTAAATGGGGATCAAACCCTGCTCTTCTCAGAATGCTGCTGCATTGCCCTCTTGGTATAATTCTGACATCCAAATTTTTGACTATACGTAAAGAGGATTTCATGCTTGCTTAGCAAATTTTTTAAGAAACTGCACCTTATACTGATACATGAGTTCAAGTTCTACTTGGCTTTTCCTGACTAACCAGGCATATCAGCTGAGCAGTCTCCTCAGGAATTCAACACCACTAGAAGGCTTGGGTGGACACTTTGGGCCAGGTCTCTCTGTGTCTTCAACTCAGTCTCACATTCGGAGAAGCTCTACAAAATGATTGCCTGCATTTGACCACATAGTAACACACCTTTAAGGCAGGATAAAGTAGAGGGATCCATTCTCACCCTGGGCTAACACAGAATAAATTGGCACCACACTACCCTGCTAAGAACGCCAGTGGCAGAAGCTGAAGGGGGCCACATTTTTAATTACTCTGTAGAGACTCTGATCTTACAGTTCTAACTATCATTTGCTAAAGGGAGTTTCAGTGAAGTAGTGCCATAATTTAACCCCAACACTTCTATCATCTTGGACTGTATGAATAAAACACAGAAGCAAGTCTGCAGATTATAAAATTCAGGTACTTCAAGGTCTGGGGTTTCTTGTAGCCTGAACTGGCCTGACTCAGGAAAGACTAAATTTCTTCCATATGCCTTTTTAAGGCCTGACTTGTGACTGTGCCTAAAGCTTCTATTTGGTGTATTTTCACAAATTGCAATAAGTAGAGCTATTCACTTTGTTTACTGCTCCTAGACAACAACTGCCATCTACAATCAACTCAGAGAGGACAGCAGGAACAGGGCTGGCAGCAGACACAGGATGCAGCACAGCAGCAAGTGATGGTTGTGCATTAGGAAAGGTGCCACTGTTTTTCCTTCTCAACTCTCTAAAACATGTGAAGGGCACTAATTAACAGTCTACCCAAGGCACACAAAGGCTACAAAAGAATATGTCCCTAGTGTCCTGCTAAGGCCCAATCCTAAGATGACTACCAAAACTTTGGGAACCTACTGAACTCTCCCAGTCACAAGTCTCCAAAATTGATACCAGAAAGAATTCAAACATCACAAGAACTGCAGAACCAAGAAAAGCAAAAAAGAAATAAAGTGACCTACTTTATATTCTGTTATCACATGTTGAAAGAGACCAAATCAAAAAATGCCAGAAAGGCACATGTAAAGGAATCCTCTTAAATGTGTGCACTGTCAGCAGTGCAACCAC
The DNA here is from genome assembly GCA_013400775.1 of Chaetops frenatus. Lineage (NCBI taxonomy): Eukaryota > Metazoa > Chordata > Aves > Passeriformes > Picathartidae > Chaetops > Chaetops frenatus. Next base: position 58,772 of record VZTR01032171.1, read on the forward strand.
TCAGCCACCCACAGAAAAGACAAGGGCAGGGAAAAAACTCCAGTCAAATACTGTGCCAGAACAACAGTTCAGTACCCAGAGACAAGGGAACCTACAGTAGGAGCCATAGAAAAAAATGAGAAGCCTGAGATCTGAAATGCCACTCACCCTTACCCCACCAGATTTATTAGAGCCTCTGCCAGGGAGGGACAATGAGCATCAGAACCATTCCACTGCCTTTTCCAAGAAGAAGTGACAGAGGACAGCCGGCTTAAGCATTTTGTAGCTAATTCTCCAGCATCTGTTCTTGACTCAGTTACTAAGTGGCAGGGCAGAAAAATGTGCAGCAGTCTGTAAGCACCCAGGTACAACTGTGTAAGGTGACTGCAGAGGGTTTAACAGTCCAGAGTCTGGACTAACCTTTTCAATGACAATGCTGTTAAGCACTGGAAAGTAAGGGGCTTGGGGAGAGTGTAGGCAGGTGATTTCCAGCCTCCATCCCCTGCCTTTCTATAGAGGAGTACTATAGAAATAAAAACCACTTATTCGCCAGATCCGACTTTGCAGATTTTTGCATCATTCTTTTCTAAAACAAAGATCAAGATCAAGCCAACTGGCCATCTTCCTTCAAGCATCTTAACCTGACCTTTTCCAAACTCATCACAGAAAAAGGTCTCCCTGGCATACCTAAGCTGAAGTCACATGAGTTATGATCTCATGAAAAATACAGCAGCTTCAATCCTCATCTCACAACAGAATAGCTACCTCCATCTTCAAATCATGCCTCACTCAACTGAAGGATTTCTGAGTGACAATAAGAGACCAGGCTATGCCTTAAGCTGATAATGCAGCTGACCAGAGCACACATTTACAGCTAAATTCCTGAGCAATTAGGACAGGAGTGGTCAGTGACCAATTTCTGTATGCTAAAGCATTTGGTATGATTCTAACTGCCCAGCCACAGTACCGCTTAGCCCTGGTTCTAATGTATCAACACACTAAATAGCAACAGAAGCACTTTAGGACTCAAGCAGTCCAGGAATATTATCCCTCTGGGCACTACTGAGGGTGGAAAGCTCAGCAAAATCTGCATGATGTGGAAAGCTGTAATCAGCCAGAGAAATGAAGTTAAGATCATGTTAATATTCTCCCCTGCAAAAAGTGTGTCACGCTGAGGTATCTGCGAAGAGGCTGAGATGAAGTATTACAGCAGCTTTCTTTTTATTCTTCTGAGAAGGGGAGTTTAGCCCAGCAACAGACCTAAGTTTCCTTTCTATGCCTATAAAGTGACTTGTAGGTGGTACTGTAATTAAATAGGTCCATCCCTTAAAATAGAAAAGCACATCTTTACAGCTGAGGTGAGAACTAAGACTCTGTAGTGAGATGCTTCCATCAAGTCACTAGTTTTCAGGAGCATTAACAACAGGGTACAAAATTCCCAGCAAAGCAGCCTGGATGCAAAAAATTAAAGCAGACAATCAAAGTCCAAGTTCCAGCATGCCTACTTCAGCTCCCTCACAAATCCACATTTCTGTTTTCATCAGTGGGAAGACTGTTCCTGTTCTAATGTTTCAAGATGTTCAACAAAGACAGTACTTATTGCAAACAAAACACAGCCTTAAGAACTCCACACTGCAGTTCACAGGTACCTTTTTTAAGAAATAAAAGGGACAAAACCACCTGCAGATTCAGTCACTGGAAGCTCCATCCAGACCCATGTTCTGTGTTGTAAGCTGTTGTATAAAATGACAGATAAACCTTGCAGTGACAGGACAGCTAATGTTTCCTGCAAGCTGGACAGATGCCTGACTCCAGCAAACCACCACCATGACACAGCTGATCAGAGGCTGGTATCTTTGGGGAGGGGTATATGTATTTCTAGTGCAGAAGAGAACTGGAAAGGGAGAGTCAGTCATTAATTAGCCAGCTAAACACACTCTTCCTTTAAACACTTGGGAACAGAACTGCTGGCAGAATGAGAGGTATCTCAGAGCTCTATGTGACCTTCAGATTCACATATGGATTGATTCGTCCTGGGTTTGGAACATGAGTTGTCACTGAACTAGAAGAAGGCTGCAAAAGACAATGCATTAAAAGACTGGTGCCTTATTTGCAGGAAGAGCAATAGTTCAGTTTACAGTATGCTAAGGAAATATAACCAGAGGGGAGTTGATAGCAGTGCCCAGATTCTCACAGTATTCCCACGATATTGTTACTTCCATTGTGCTAAACATGCTCACAGGGCTCCAGGGCAGCTCAGTTTGCTCTGAAAAAAGTATTGCAGACCTTCCTAAAGCCAAAGCACACCAAGAAGAGTTAGCCAGCCACCTCATGTTGGCTCCCTGACACTAAAACTCATTGCTATAATGATGCCTTGTCTGTCCCTGCAAGCAGCTGTCACTGTCTCAAGAGACAGAAGCTCATTCACATCATCACAAGTGGGAGAAGCACTCATAAGAACTTCTACAGCTTTCACATAGGACCCAAACCCAGCATTTTCTGAGCAGTCAGGAAGCCCTAGAGTACAATTTCAGTAGTGTTCTCTGTGTGTTTTTACATCCAACTCAAAAACAAATGCAGTCTGCCGAATTACAGCTGCTGAAGGAAATACACTTGGGAAACCATGATAGGGTTTGTGCACAAATAAGCCTTCAGAACGCCATTTCATTAGCAGAGTTCTGCACACAGTGACACTTAGTGGCAAAGTTTCCAACTATGAGGCTGAGGCATATGGCAGGAGTCACTGGAAACAATGTTATTAGGTGACAGTCTGCAAATTACCTCCTTCTCCAATTGTTGAGACTGTAACAGCAGATTTTCCATACTTATCCATCTTACTGCCAGAGGTCATCCTAACTAAGACCTGTTTTCATGGAAGAGAACAGCTTGCTAGTTTAAACTAACATTGATACAACTGTGGCACACCAGTTAACACTGACACAAGCGATGCTCGCTGGGTCGCATCAGCTTATTCCAGAAATCCTAGGTACTGTCAGACAATGCTCCACAACAATTCACCAGTTTCTTCTCTGGGAGGCCAGAATATATTTCTCCTCTTTGAAATTCTTGCTGTGAAGCAGTTATTGGCAGAGAATGTAAATCCACAGATTGGAAAATGTGAAAGAGGAACTCCTCCAAACAGGTGCTCAGGTGAAAGCAAACACAGGGCTATGAATTAATCCTTCCACAGGCCTACACCCCTGCCAGCTATGAGGCAGATGCTGCTGCTCAAACAGCATGTGCTGCCAGCAATACTTAGCTCCCCAGGAGCTTATTTGTGCCTTAACCGAGTCATGGGGGAATCCAAGGGCCCCCTGACTAAGGCAGTGGAATTGATTTATAGCCTCTGGCATTTGCCTGATGAACTGCCTTCCCCAGCTCCTTCTCTCCAGACATCCATCCCCACAACTTGCTGTCTTCTGAGTGGCACATCTCGGTTCCCTGAGCAATCCCACTGCCTGCCTCAGATCTCCCAAGAAGAGTGACACACATCAGGGATGCCATCCTCTCTACTGTTAAAAGGTTTGCCTTTGAGGTCCCTACTGTGGACAATAAATTTCTATGTATTTTCTTAACATCCAAATGTCAAGTGTCAGAGAGCCAAAAAAACCGATCTTCCAGCTGAGTGGAGCTCTGTTCACATGTGGCACCTTTCGGTTCAGCAGCATTCACCCTCCTGCTCTGGGAAGGGTGGAGACCACAAAGCTCCATTTGTTTCCTACTTTAAAATCAGAGCGATGACCCAATTTGTCACTTTTGGGAAACAGCTGCAGCTCCAGCTAGAGGATCCAGAAAAGGAAGGCAGAAAAACAGCATCTGTAACAGCAGGATACTACCAGAGAGAAGGAAGAGTACCAGTCTCTAAAGGTAGGAGTTTTACCCTAAAGAAGCTCCAGAATGAGCAGGGTTGGCCGTCACTGCAGCCTGTCTGCTTTTGTGAGAGGAAAATGTGACTGCAAGAGTGGTTGCTCACAGCCACACTGCTGTCTGTAGCTGGCACAGCAGGCTGTAGCCTGTATGCTTTTGGGATTCCCAAGCAGAGGGACGACTGAGTGTAAGGAAGCTTAGGGTGGAGCTCGGAACTAGAGCAAGAAATCATAGTAAATCCACTTTTACAGAGGATGACCAAAGAAGTTAGCACGGTACCTATAGGCATTATGACAAAAGCCAACACCTATTGTTCCTGTTTCACAAGGGATTAAAAAGCCTTCTCAATCTGAAGTTTTACAAAATGCAAATTGAATTCTGCATTCATACAAGCCAGACATTGACAGCTTCTGCTTTAATCATAGATGTGCAGAGTTGTAATTTAATCTTTCTAAATGCAGACTGTTTTGATCATTCTGTTGCAATCCTCTGTGGAGCTTTCCCTGCCCTATACAGTGACAGAACACTGCTCTGCACTTCCCCAGCAGCATTCCCTGGCAGATCACACAGCACTTCAAATGTTGCCTGGCTCCCCAAGGACTCCCCACTGAATGGCTTTCACAGAATTCACAGAATGTCCAGGTTGGAAGAGACCTTCAAGATCGAGTCCAACCCGTACCCTAACATCTCAACTAGATCGTGGCAACAAGTGCCATATCCAGTCTTTTTTTAAACACATCCAGGGATGGTGACTCCACCACCTCCCCGGGCAGACCATTCCAGTATTTTATCACCCTTTCTGTAAAAAACTTTTTCATAATATCTAACTTATATTTCCCTTGGCACAGCCTGAGACTGTGTCCTCTCGTTCTGCCAGTTGCTGCCTGGTGAAAGAGACCAACCCCCACCTGACCACAACCACCTTCCAGGGAATGTAGACAGTGATAAGGTCACCTCTGAGTCTCCTTTTCTCCAGGCTAAACAACCCCAGCTGCCTCAGTCGTTCCTCACTGGGCTTGTGCTCCAAGCCTCTCACCAGCCTCGCTGCCCTCCTCTGGACGAGCTCAAGTGTTTTAACATCCTTCCTGAACTGAGGGGCCCAGAACTGGACACAGCACTGGAGGTGCTTGTGGGAAGTACTTGGCTTCCCTCATTCAAGAGGATGCAGGGCTCAAGGTTTGCTCAAAGCAGCACAGTGACAGCAGGAAGGCGTTCAGATCCCACCCTACAGCCCCTTCCTTCTAGCTACCCACAGCCCCTTTTCTAGGTTTAGAAGCAAAAAAAGCAAGTGTGTGCAAAAGAAGTACATATAAAGCAAATCTGCCAGGCATCTAAGAAGTGTTTTGTGAAACAAACTCACTGGTAAAGAGGACAAACACTGGAACCAGAGCAACATCAGCCTGTCTCCACAATGAGGACTGGGAGCTTATTACAAAGTTGAACCTATGGTTCCTGCCCAGCACACTCCCAGCTGTTAATCAGGTTGGGCTCATAACTCACACTACTGAGTGTAGCTTCTGTAGCCCCAGCACAGAAACCTGTCTAGGTCCAGGAGACTTCACTCAGTGTCAGCCAGCAGACAGTAGCAGCTCTTCCAAGCTAAGTTCCCAGCATTCAGTGGTCACCTGTTCTACTGCAGTCTTCGGCCGTTATCAGTCCCTGTGGTAGTGGCAAAGTCAGGTGAGGATGTGAAAACAGCCCTAAGAACTGAAGGCAAGCCTTGCTTTGAAGTTTAATGGACTTACTTTGTTACTAGTTTGTACTTCAAGGCAGTCCTTTATCTGCCCAAGAGGGCAGCTCACAAAAGTGGTGGAAGCAAGCCATGCCTCAGCATCTGCAGTGCACAAAGGGTGGAAAGATTCCTCTGCTCCAGGAGTAGCCAGGATGTTTCAGGGTCACACTGCCTCTGAGGCACAGAGCAGCTAAAAGTGCCAGCAACAGTGAGAGGCCAGAGCTGGGGCACCTTTGTGTTGAGCCTGAAGGAAGGGAATGGAAGGGTTTCTCCCATTTCTTACTGGAATGGGGTTGCATCTCTCCAGTGGCAGCTGTTTTTAAAAAATCAGTCCTTCTTTTGTCTCTGTAATGGCCTAGCACAGTCGTCCCCCCTCCTCCACTGACGCACAGTTTACTGCATTCTGCATGTTAATAAAAGGCACTACACAGCACAAAGTCACTGCTCCAAAGCTCACCTCCAGCTTCAAATCTCCTTGCTGCAAAGCTGATCAGACCTTGGAGCCTGTTCAGACCCATTCAGTCTGGCACACTGCATAAAGCAGTCTGAGATGTCAGTAAATAGCAGGGACATTTCTCTGATAAAACAAAAAACAACAAAAGCAACAACAACAACAAGAGAGGACTATAGCTAAACCAGAGAAAATTCCCCTCTGCTAAGAAAACCAGCAATTTGCCAGTTCCAGAAGACTTTTTATATAGATCCTTTCCAATTTCACCCGGTGCAGCTCTTCTCTTTCTATTTAAATGATAAAATCTGTTTCAAGCCATTAGTCATGAGTAGGTGTCTGTAATGAGACCATGAAAGCCAACATCCTTGCCTCATTTGCAAAGACATGATGACTTTAAATTAAGGCCTTGCCTTGGTGATCCATCCTTAGCTAGAGTTTCACATTCCCACTACTGTGTGCAACACGGCACTAGCAGGCTTGAGACCTTCTACCCCAAAGCTCACTGCATTTCAGAAGTGAAGCACCATTATGCCAAGACCACTATGAAGTATTTCTGAAGCCCTCACGACACATTATAGTAATGTAAGAGACTAGGGGGAATTACTGTGGTAGAACCTAGCAGTGACAGTACTCGGCATTTAAAAAATATCAAACACAAGCATTGCCAAGAAGCTTTTAACACCACTGCCAGCAGTGCTAAAAAAAGTCAAAGCATTTGGTATCTGCCAGTGGTTTTGCTACTAGTTATGGAAACCAGAACAAGCTGAATAAACCTTGACATCAGTGGCTTGGAATTAAAACACTTTAGGGCTTTTCTGTCTTTCTGTGCAAGTCACTTGTGGAACCTCTTTGAGCAGCACTGCAGGTTAGTCCCTCAGAGCCTTACCAGGTAAGAGAAGGCCATGCGGATTGGAGAGGCAAGGAGGAGCATTCAGCAACTGAGGTATAACCTCAGTGGAAGGGAAATGGCTTTGTGAGATGGCCTGACCAAACTGGATTGCAGCTACTGGCAGTGCTGGGTTAGTGGTTGGACTAGATGATCTTAAAGGTCTTTTCCAACCCAAAACAATTCTATGATTCTACATGAGTTGCAAAGGTACTACAGTGTGAAACAACCCAAGTATTACACTAGTTTGTCACAATTTCAAAAGTGATACAGTTGTCCTGTTTTTCCATCACAATCTGTTCTGGCTCCCAGCACTTTCCATCTGCAATTACCAGACATAAAACACATGTTCACAGCAGTCTCTCACACTGAACTTTACCTCCATTTTGGAGGTGGCATAATGTCCTCACTGTGGCTGGGAAGAAAGAGGGACTTCTATTAAAAAAGCACAGAGATGTTCCTGACTAACAAGCATTATCAGTCCTGCGTGTCTACTGTCTCAATTTTAAGACCCTTAGAGAAGAAATCATGGAGAGAAAATGAGACCTTAGTGAGCAATTTTCTAACTGGCAGACTTGGTGGGCATGCGAGGCACCACAACACATTCCTGCTCAGAGAGGATTCAACCAAAACTACTGGGTTCTTCTCACTTTAGCCTTTCTTGAAAGCTGTGCTACGTCACTATCAGGCAGAGAGCTGCCTTCTTACAAACAGCTGCTCTTTCACATCCAGAAAAGGGCAGCTGTGAGACCCCACCTAGACCACTCACGCTGTGTTTTCATTCTTTCTGTTTGTCTGCATTTGCTCTTCCAGAGCAACTCTCGTGTTGCTGTTTCCTCTCTGCCTTGACCCTGTTTTCTACAACTGCTTATGCTAGAAAATACTTTGGGAGTTTCCCAGATCAGATACGGCACCGAGAAAGTCTACTGCCTCCAACATATTAAGTACAAGGCAGTCCAATCATCTGGAAAGTACAGATAAGCCTATGAATTCATTTCATAAAAGGCTATTTTGCCCTTTGACTTAAGAATATACCAAAACCTCTTTGAAGACATGGGCATAATCACTTGCATGGAAGAGCTAAAATTACATTGGCAGTTAATGGCCAACCCAATATTTTTGACTGTGCAGCATCTTTCGGTCCCTTAAAGGATGTGCAGGGAGGAACCAAATGTGTTGAGAGAGAGACTATCACAAAACAACAAATTAACACCGAAGTCAGGATTAACAAATTAGCAACTGAGGAAAGAGGCCAATAACTGGCTAAGACATTCCCCCTGCTACAGCAAGGTCAAACTAACAAATGGCTAGGAAGGATTCTGAATTTGCCTTGGCAAGGAAAGACTGCAGAAGACACTGAGCATCCCATGGTGTTTATAGACTCAAGTGGCTCACCGTTCACTTGCACCTGGTAATCTCCTACTCTTTGCTGGAAAGAATATGGGATGGAAAAGGTCTCTTCCCAGTATTTCTGATCAGAACATTGGATAAACTACCCAAAAATCAGTACCATGAAGTCTTACAAATATACCTGCCTAGACGAGAAATCTGTATATTCAGACTATGCTTCCTGGAAACCTCTAGGGCTGAGAACATACAGTGGCATTAACAGACTATGCTTAAAACAATCCCATGCCCATCATTTTCAAGGGCCTACAAATCCCCCCAGCATGTAATACTGTTAAAATTAATGCTTGTAAATAGAAAAGGAGAAAGCACTGAAATGACAGACTTAGAATAGTAATAAATGGACATTAGTAATTAACAAGGTAATAAAGCCTTCAACAGGATTAGGAAAAGAAGAAGATAGAGCAAAATCTCTTTCAGCTGATTACTTAGCAATGTTTAAGGACATTAAAATATAAAAATAAATTAATTAATAAATAATCTAACACACAGTGTATCAGACCTTAGCTCCAAGTGAATTTGAGACAAATCAGAGCAGCTGGGAATTACCCTTCAGATAAAGCTATGTCAAAATCATCCTGCCTGATTAACAGGAGATTCTCAGATACCACAGAGGACTGTAAGCAGCCACATGAGAATCTGGCCAAAGACTGGTGTCTGAATAGCAAATCTTCATTAAAAAACAGGTTTGACCCTTAAAATTGTAAAAACAAATGTTTTCAGTAAAGAAACACCGGCCTCCTAAAACTATCGCAATAACTAAAGAAGAAAATGACCAGTCTCAAACATAGTATCTGTGTGTGGACACACAAGCTAAATGTCAGCACTAAGTATTTTAATGTGGTACACTTCAAAGACAGGGCTATAAAGGATGGTGGATTCTGTGTAGAAAATATTTAAGGAGAGCAGAGAAATGGGTAATTAAGTGAACACAGAAGTTAAAACAAAGGTACAGCTGGAAGGAAAAACAAAAAAGGAAAGAGAATGCAGCAGCCAAAAGGCATGCTTGAATCCTCCACTTCCCACACATATGCTGAACAGCTCACACAATGAAAACAGCAATTCTGTTAGCCCACAAAAAGCCAGACCCTGGGCTTGATCTGGGCCAACTACCAGTACCTCATGTACTTACAGCTACTGACAGAGGGGAAACCACAGCCCAAACACACAGACCTCAGCTCACTGGCATAACTGAAAGTGGAGGCAAGAAGTCTCCATCCCTCTCCTCCTTGTGCAGTAAATTGCAGAGTGCTGAATAAACACCCTGAGACCACACACTCCTTCACCACAGTGACATCTCCCGTGTTTCTCGGCAGTTCATCTGGGGCTATTATTGCTTTATTTTGTTTGATGTTTTCCCTATGTTGAGAGAAAGCATGAAGGGATAAAAGAAGAAAGAGAAATCTGTCTGTCTTTCAACTTCCTAATCATCTTCCTCAAAATGCTTCATGCATCAGCACTGATTTCATTATCTGCCTGCTGCTAGGGATTTTATTTAAAGAATAACACACAAGGAAGAAAGGATTTAACCTGACCTCCCTGAACTGCTGGGGGATGAATACTACACAGAGCTGACAGTGAGAAGCTCATTTTCCTTCTCAGACTAACTCAAAGACTATGCAAAATTCCCCTCTATCCAAGCCTCCAGTTTTAAATTGGGCTATCAAAGGCTTTTCTTTTTTAGAGGCTGGGGTTGATGTAATCAGTGTATCATCAATGAATGAGGATTGATAACATGAACCATCACAAAGCATAGCTGTGGATACAGTGACTCTCAGAGGCAGAACAATAAGGAAAATTGAGTAAATTAAAACCAATGTTCCTTCTATCCAACTATACCAAGAAGAGAATAAAAAGCAGTAGGGGTAACTTTTTTTTCTGCCTGCATCAGTACAGCATTCATCCCAACTCTTTGGGGTGTTACATATTACAAATCAAGTAAGTTAATAAATGAAAAGGATAGTGGGAAACATGGAAGGGCATAATCAAGAAAGAGTAAAAGTATCACGGACAGAAAGAGAAATGAGTTGCAGAGCAGGGTACAGTCGGGACCTTTTAGCAAGCACAAATACGGGATCTCATCCAATGAAAGGGGCACCCCAAGGTGACTTAAATGAAGTCTGTCCTAGACTGCATAAACAGTTTTTTCTCCAGAAGACCCAGAGTTGTTGATGCAGCTGTGTCTGGGATCATTCCCCAAGCTCACATGGCAGCTCTGCATTTTGTCCACCAGAGTCATTATCCCTCTAAGAGTGATTAATGTATAATTCTGATACTTTATTTTGGGAAATAAGCCACCTCTTCCATTCCTGAGACCACTCACAGTAGCCTGTTTTCAAAAAGCCACATTTATAAATTTATGCAATACAAGCAGAACACTAAGAGAGCAAACCAGGCCAAATTAAGGAAGGGAAACCGAACATGATCACCCTCTTTATTAAAAACCTCTGCCTTTTAAAATCTAACCCAACTGAATTCAGTTACCCCAGAAAATTTCTACCAGCTGTGTCAGAGTTCTAGGTCCCTAATACCACCAAAAGGAAAAATCAAACTATGCTCAACAGTTCTCTGATAACTAAGTTTGCTGTTAAAAACTTTCTGCCCCTTTCTAAACTCCAGCATCCTCACAGTCTCCAAACACACTTGCTGACAATGCTGAATATTTTCCTTGTTCGTACCCATCCTTTTGAGGGGTCAAAATCCCTGTATATGGTGGTAAAATTGGCTAAAGCAATTCTTGCTTTTCTTTTTCCCACCTGCATCTGAACAAGGAACATGAGAGTGCTGCTTGTATTTCTCTTACTGCTGCCACATCATCAATCCCAGTGAGCACAAGGTACTCCTGAACACCCATATTCCAGAGGTCAACATGAAAAAAGGCCATGGTATGCCTGGCTTACCTGATCCTCAGACAGCTGTGATATGTGATTCACTGCAGCATAAGACTCTATCTTCGGGTTGAAGTGATTGATGATGGCTCTGAAACAAAGGAGGGAAATTTTCAGAGGTCTCAGGAACAGCTTAGAGATGCAGCAGAAATTCCCTGCCAGTCTGAGCAGGTGCACATGGAGCCAGCCCTGCAAGGAATTGCTCCCTCACCACACAGTACTGTTTGCTTTGCCAAAGGCACACTCCCTGCTGAGATGAACGCAGATCCTGACACAAGCTCGCTGGAAATTGCAAGCACAGGCACTGTCCTACACATGGGTGCATTTGTCCCAGCAGATACTGGACTGTGCTTGCTGTTCTGTCAGGGGGGACTGCTGGGAACAGGCTGCAAATGGCTCTGTGTTCCAGTAGAGAGACCACAAACCTGGCCATCACTGCTCCTTCCTGCTCAGGTACTGCAGCTCCTCATCTCTTCCAAAATCAGTGTCGCCTGACATCTCGCTCTGTGGAACTTCACTGCCAGATTTGATGAAGCTGACAGTTTATTGCTTTGGATTTTCACTCCTTTTAAAATGTTGTAGGTGGCTCTTACTTGTAATCGTCCATCACTACAACCACTACATTTTGAATTCTTACCATAATGACTTCAGCCCTCATCCCCAGTTTAGCTCATTAGAGATAACTTATGTCAGTGTCCCAAACACAGCAGCAAATACTGGTCACTCCTGCTCCTCTGCCTCATTTCTCTCACTACCTGCACCAATCCATACCACTCCCTTTCCCTTCTATGTGGATCTAAAAGCAGATGTGAGAAATCTAAAACTGAAAGTAAAATAACAATTGGGGAAAAAAACCCCACCAAACTGCAGGTGGAACATTTCCTCAGCCTTTCTTCAGCTTGTCAGGTGCTGCTGAGAAGATAAATGGTAGGACAGCAAAGACTCCCTGGGATAGAGTTTGCAACGGCTCTAGTTGGGATATTACTCATGAGACCCACTGCTGAGGTAAATATTCATCATGGGAACAAGCCATGTCAGTGCTCAGCAGAGATGAGTTCTGACTGTACCTGGTGAACACTTGCTCAGCCAGCTTACACACTGCAGCAGCAGTCAGGGCTTCCACTCTCATATTCATCAGCATGAAAATTCACTCCAGTTCTCTCTGTTGTACTCTAATGGGTTCTCTCCTCCCCACTGCTCCCCCTGCAGAAGGACTTTCAGCTGCTTTCTCCAGACCTCATCACGGCTAAGAGCTTGTACCCAGTCTAGACATACGTGATATTCAGAGGTGCCAATCAAAGCCAGTGGATAAAAACCTGCCTAGAAGCATCCTTACTTCCTTAAATACATAGATAAAGAGCGTGGAAGGTGTGGGGAGTGGGAGCAGGAAAAAAATAAAAAACCCAACCCCAAAAAACACCGACCCAAATAGAATCTGCAATTCACAGGCTCACTGAATTGTTTCACTTGTAGGGGGATCTTTAAAGCTCATCTAGTACAACTGCCCTACAAGGAGCAGACACATCTTCAACAAGATCAGGCTGCTCACAGCCCCATCCAACCTAATCTTGAATGTCTCCAGGAGTGGGTCATCCACCCTGTTCTAATGCCTCACCACCTTCATTGCTTAAGACTTATTTCTCATATATAATTTGTATCAACTCTGCTAGTTAAAACCACTATCCCTAGTCCTGTTGCAACGAAGTTTTTCCTCAGCTTTCTTATAAGCCCCTTTTAAGTACTCAAAGTCCACAGTAAGGTCTACCCACAGCCCTCTCAGCATGTCTTTACAAAAGGGTTCATCCCTCTGAACACTTTTATGGCCTCCCCTGCACTGGCTCCAACATGTCCATGTCTTTGCTGTGCTGAGGACAGTGCATCCCAGGTGGGTTCAGAGAGAGCAGAGCAGAGGGACAGAACCATCTCTCTCACCCTCCTGGCTGTGCTACATTCACTGCAACACTTCCAGCCACACCTCACCGACACAGCAGGTGCCAGTCAGCACACAGGGCCAGTCTCTCCTGCACCTGTTCCTACAGCATCCTTACACCCTTGGTACAGGGGAACTTCTCACCAACCTTGACAGTTACGTCCAGAAAATAAATTCAGCAGTGCCTCTACCAGGCTTCCCATAACCCCCTTCCCTCTGGAGAAGGACAAACACGCAGGTAGGGATATGCCCAGATTCTTCCCGTTTCAGTGTGACCAGGGAAGCAGCTCCTGTGAGTCACAATCACACTGTCCATTACCCAGCCTCTCCAACACTCTGGCTTTCAAGTTGCATGTTTCATGCCTGGCTGGAGTCATATTTATACTCCTACAGGACACACTGCAACTTACTGAAAGAAAATGGAACACAGACTTACAACAACTTAACTTCTGGCTTGACAGAAGGTTTGGCAGCTCAGAGGGGTTCAGTGCACTCACATGGTTCCAGCATTTACCAGGGAACAGATTTAGCATTCATTTGTACCCACTGCTGTGAAGCACTTCAGCATAGGCTGCCTGCTCACAAGTCCCTGCTTGGATCTGAGCTAGTGGAGCAGCACCTGCAATCACAGCTGGGATTCACCCAGTGAAAGCAAAACCAGCAACCAGCTGCCACTGCAGTAGGAATCAATAGACATTAAGGAAGGCAAATAATTCAAGTCTCCTTCCTCATTTCCCTAACAGTGAATGGACAACTCCTCAGTGATTAGGTAAGTTCAGCTGTTTAATTTGTTGTAACTATGAAGAATTTCTCCCCAACCTGACCATCTGCAGAGCTGTTTCCCTGAACCCACAGACCGCCTGGGGCAGAGAAGCATGAAGAGCTTGGATTCAAACCTGGCTCTGTGTAGCCAGGTTCTTACTGCCCAACATATCCACCAAGGCCAGCTTTTGCACATGGTGCAGCTCCTTCTCACCCATCTGCTATGAGAAATTCCATTGCTATCCAGCCCAAACAGCAGCTTTCTGCATCAGCTGCTCTCATAAACCTCTGCGATTCTTCCATCTCTCAAAATATATCTTGTCCCTGGGGCATGTTTTTAGCAACTGGCCACCTGAGATATTCACTGATTAACAGCTGGAATTCACTTTGCAGAGATGCCTCTTCACTGGCATTGGTCCTGGAGACAATGGGAGACCAGAACTTTGAAGCACAGTCTCCCTCTTACTGACAAAAGAACCAGTGGTTCTGTCACCATTAGTTCCCATACCAGCACGTAACAGCTGATCCTTGGCAATGATTTATTTTTACACTGTGATTGCCTCAATTACTGCCGTATCAGCCAGTAGCTTTGGGGAGGGGGAAGGGAGCAGTTAAAGCACTTAGAAAAGATTTGTGATGATGTGTTCTACTGAGCTCTTCATATTGATCATAAGGGGAAAAAAAAGAAAACCCTGTGTTTGGTATTCATGAAGTATGAACATCTTCAACACATTTGTAAAGCAAGGAAATGGTGAAGTGTCAACTGAAAGACAAAATGCTGCAGTTCCCACACAGCCTTCCACAGTATGTGCACTTACATGTTTCCACACTGCCCTCGCTGGGGCTGGCTGCCATTTGTCATACAAATTTCACAGCATTTGTGGGACACAATTTTCCAGGGACTGAGAGATGTCACTTCAGCAACACCGCCTCCTCTGACAGATCCACAGTCCAGCAGTGAACTGACAAGAGGAGACTGTCACTGGACAAAGGAAGGATGCTGAATTAGCAGAAGGCTCACGAATTATAAAACTGGCTACCAGTGTCTTGTCTTGTAGTTAAAGCTTAATGCTCTAAGGCAGATCCCAAGCCATTTCCACATTCTTTACTCCTCAATCTCCTGGGGAGAGATCTTGATCTCCCAGTAACTACATGAGGCACACCAGTGCCAAAAACCACCTATCTCGCGTCAACCTCTTCATGCAGCTCTTCAAGCTACATGAAGAGCTACACACCATGATGCCAGAAACATGTAGAAACAAATAAATGAACCTGCCTGTTTCTCAGGATGAACAACCTAGGATATTTGCATTTATATATGTTTGCATTTATTGCATATTTATTGCATTCCTTTAATTCTTCATGAAGAATAGAATGATTGCAGGAAAAAATCACCCTGATTTAGAAACTTCAAAGTGCAGATGAATCATTTATTTGTACTAGCTGTATCAATCATGTTATCATGACAGTAAAAGCGGGTCCCACTGTAGCAGGTATTGTACCAATCCAGAGTGGAGCAAAGCCTCTGTGCCAGGGGCTAAGGACCTCAAATGCAAGAGAACAGAGAAGGAACAGAAAAGCGCACTGGCAACAGAATATGTTTGAGTGCTGCTACTTACTGCATGAAAGACTTCAGTTTGAGATAAACCATGGATAGAAAAAACACAGAAGGCAGAAGTAGAGGGATAGGAAAAAAGGAGATAGAAGGGCAGATAGGATCAAGATAAACAGAAGTGAAAAACTGCAGAACAGAGGATCAGAGAAGCAGCAACTGATTTCAGGATAGTCTGTCCTCTGCAAACTGCAAAGCTCCAACTGGTGGGAAGTTTCTACTTTGGCTGTTCTTGAGGCTGCAAAAATTGGCTAGTCCCGATGTAACTGTTACTTGCCTTTTCTCCCTCAAAAACATATTTGCTGGAGGATGAGAAGCAAAACAATCTCCATGTGGGCCCTGCTGGTTTTTTTATTCTACAAATAGAGACATCCCACTGTGGCTCTCACCTAGAGCTAGGGTGAGAGAAGGAATCCACCCAGGTAATTTGTATTTCCCTCCCCTCACTTTGTTCACTGCAACAGGATTTGCTTCTGCAGTGGCTGCAGTAGCTCTCCAGATAGTAACATTTAAAAACTTGGGTTTATAGTCTTTAAAAACTGCCTAGAGTTGCTCCTCAATAAACAGAAACAACCAGCACTGCCCTGCAGAGGGGCCCAGAGTAGACGCCAAGTCTGCTGACAGGAAAGGGCTCCTATGAAAACTACCACGGCATGCATGGAAAGAAGAGGTTTAATCAATTCCTCAATTTAATTTGCCACTAGTTGTGACATCAGATGTGAGAAGTGAAACACACCAGCAACACAAAGGTACTGGTCCCACAATTCACACCATCTTCCAGCCCAGGGGACCCACCATGGCAAGGAAGGTACCTCGCCCTCCTGAACCTCACAAGCAGCTAGTCCGGGTCCAATGTGCAGGAAAGCAAAATTACTATGCTCAGGCAGGCAGCATTTCTTCAGCACGTTTTCTCTGACCTCCAGACTCTCCCCATCAAGTTATTGCAGATGAGCTGTCTAATACCCACTCTTGCCTGACAGCAGCTACATTTCCAGAGTCCCATAAGACAACACTGTCCTCTTGTCCTGAGCAGCAAAGTAAAGCACTGTGGAGGTGCTGAAAGTAGGCTAAGGGAAGAGCAGAAAGCCTGCGAAGCTTATTATAGAGTTGGAAATGCTGAGCCATCATTCCCTGCATGAACCTGGCCTTTGCACCTACTTCACAGGTCCAGCATGCAGTGCCTGACAAAGTACTCTTATGGAGTCCCAAACATTTCTTGTACAATGAAAGCAACACCACAAGTTCACTTCTTCCTACATTCCGCTAGAGTGGAACAGAAAAGCAGCACCTCTTGGCTAGTATTTACCCCTTCACAGGAAATCCAGAGTGACTTTATACTCACTGCAGACATTCATCTTCTCATCTGCTTGTGCCAGCACAGTGCACTGGGCAGCAGGGAATGCATCTCAGTTTTCACTGAGTAAACCTGAATGCACAGCAAAGGCAGCCAGTTCACTTGCCCTCTGCAATAAAAACTGGCACTATCTGAGATGGAGAAGTACTCCAGCATGCACTAAGCTTCATCCATTAGGAAGGCTAGGAATAGGCAAGTAAGAAAGGGCATAGTTGTCTTTCATCACACTCCATAAAGCTGCTTTACTACAAATAGGAAGCCTGAAATAAAGCAGTTATTGTTCAGGAACAGGAATCAGTAAGTAACCAGTTTCTCTGTGATTTGCTACAGCAGTTCCCTCTCCCTCTCATACACCTTAGTTTCTCCTTTATGAAATGCAAATAAGAGCAATAACTTCCACAAAGTGTTTTAAACCAGTAAGGTGATAAGAGCTCAGTGTTCTACTATGTGGTATGTTGGAAACTGCTCAAGCACAAGCCAGCAAGTAAATTACACACCATACAGAGACCAATTTGAACATAAACTCTCTATTCTTTTCTCCCATGCATGCCATCACAACCATGGCTGCTGGAGACTTGTGTAAAGCTTCCAAGCCAATCTTCCTGCAGCAAGCTGTCTCAGCAAGTGCTGTTTGGGGCAAGGATCTTGCTGACATTGCTCTCATAGGCACTCCCAGCACTCCAGACAATAAAACCCCATCTGTTCCATGCCTGCAACAATTAGATTGAGTTGCTCCATATGTACAACCCCACCTGGCAGGAGGTGAGAGGGTTTAGATTATTTTAACACACATCCATGAAGCATTGCTATAAAGTATACATACCTACCACACCTAAGCTGTCTGCACCAATTAAAAGCAAGCGAACTCCCTGGAACTGTGCACCAAATTCTTCCTTCTAGTGGTTTAACTCCAGTCTGTTAAATTTTTTTGCTCCTACAATTTAATGAGTACTGACATTAAGCTGAAAGTCCACAACTCACAGTGGGAGGCATCTTCCAGACACAATAATAAACTGCAGGGAAGAATCCAAGACAAAAGGATATTTTAGTCAAAAGCACTTTCTTTACAGCTCACTGAAAATATCCGAGTCAGCACTGCAGCAATTTCATAGGAGAAGCAACTGCTACACCTGTTCAATTCTGCCATCCTGAAACCTATTGATCCCCATGACAGGCTCCATGGCAGAGGGAGATACATGGTCTATTTATTTAATAAGGAAGGGACAAAAGAGTGCACACACAGCAACCGAGCTTCTCACATTTTTCGGCATGGTTTTACCAAGCTCCATTCTGCAAGGGCAGAAGCAGAAGATGTGCTTTCTGAACCACCAGGCATCCACACAGTGCATCTTGACACTCTGCTGTTTGCTGGATACTAACCTGGCATCACCACAGCTACAGGATATGCTGGTTTTCTTTTTACAGTCCATGTCAAGAAATTTAAGTCAAGCACATCAAATACCTCACTTAACTTCTATTTGTCTTCGTAACTAAGGAAATTCTCATGGGTGAGCAGTTAACTCATCTTTTGGAACAGCTGCAAAATCTCACTTGAGACTACAACTTCAGGAGTTTATCCACTCATGTAGTTTCATGCAGCCAGTGCATTACTGGAAACTAATTTAGAAACATTTTTGTTCCCTTTTGTCAATAAGTAAGCACCAGAATTCTTAAGTATACATACACTTAGAGTTCATACCACTTAGTATGAATGACAAAGTACAAAATATTGAAGCACAGGGCACCAGCCTGATCTGTGTTCCTGCTCATCTCCCGATCTGTAATTGATGGTTCTACAACAAAGCTATCACTTGATAACAAATACATTTCTCATCTCAAACATGTAATTTATGAGAGATCAAATGACATATTTTATGGCATAATTCACTGCTCTAAAACAGCCAGCTAGTAGTGGTGAGAGTGTGGCAAGAGTTTACCAAAGTAAAAATATTAAAAAGCCAACCCTTCATTACACCTCAATTCCAGAGAGCAGCAATTAATTATACCTGCTCACCCCTAACTACAAACAGAGTTGGAGCTGTGTGATGGAATATAAAAATATCACAGATAGGAAGCCTGCCCTCTGGGTTTGGGCTGCCAGCACTAAAACCTGCAGCTCAGTCTAGCCATGTCCAAGGTGTGAGAGCCAACCATGACGTATGTCAGCAAATTTTAGGATTTTTGGCATGACGTCTGTGCTTCTTCCACATTTGTGTTACCAATTTTGAATATTCATCCAATTTTTAAAATTAGAAGTCCTTCTTTGAAGCTTCCCTAACATATGCTTTTAGAAAGCACCTACTGCCCTAGGGCTGTGGTCCTGGATTAATATCTGCACAGAGCCATAACAAGCAATATTAATACAGAAGTAAGTTTCTCAAAGCCTTAACAACCTTTTCTGCAGCACCTATTTCCCAGTTTTCTTACCTCATATACATTCCTTTGTTCAAAGTTCTTCAGCTGTACCAAGCAAGTACAGTCCACAGGCCAAATAGGCTGTGTTTCTTTTAATATCCAAGCAGTCTGTGATGCAAACAGTGTGACAGACTCTTGTAGCCAGCTGGTGCAGAGCAGTGAAATGGATTACAGAACACTGCCTTAACACCAAATACAGCCCTTCAGACCCAACCAAAAAAAACCAAAAAAACACCCAACAAACAACAACAACCAAGAAGCAAAACAAAAGGAGAAAAAAGCACATATGACAGTTTACCATACATGCTTGCATGGTCACCTTCTCTGGTTAGGGCCTGAAGTAAAGCATTATAGCAAATATTTATTCTCTGCAAGTGCTATAAGTGGGTCAGCATCTACCCATTGTTTCATAATTCAGGTTACAGGATGCCATCTCAGCCTTCTGAGACACAAGACATATCACAAAACCTCAAACGGAATCAAACCCTGAAGTTTTTAAAATTACTTTTAGTATCTTCATTAGTATTTAATCACAGGATGTTTAACTTTGAGGAAAGCCTGGATTACTGGATGCCACATCTAGCACAGAATACCGTACTAATGCACTCAGCAGCTTCCAAATACATCAAGCTAAGAGTGAAACTTACAAAGTTTATAAGCCATCCCACTGGGACCTTTTAAAGCTCTCTGAGAAAGGCTCTGAGTAGGCTGCTAGTTTAATTAACTTAGTGAAAACTTGCCATCAACCCTGTATTATCTAGAGTGCACTGGAAATTACTCTTATTACCTCATTTTGTCAGATGTGAGCCAGCAGGTATTGCACGAGGCCCTGAACGCTCTGTTTGCAGGCTGTGGCAGCCAGACAAACCTCTCTCTTTAGGTCATGAAGCACAACCTCATTTTACTCAGAGTAAGACCTGTGCCTGCAACAGAAGTCCCAGAAGGAAAGGAAGGCCCTGAAGCATCAGCATTTGTCTGTATTGAGCGAGTAAAGCGTTAGAACAATGCAATCGAGTCGTGAAGTAGCTGGATATTAAATTACAGAGAGAGGAGGGGAAAGAACACTGTCTAAGCAAGAATCAGCTACAGTCAAACCTACTTTGCAAAAGAAATTGAGTCCCACAACGGTATTTAATTAACTTAATTACACCAAGTGTACAGCTATGGCTGTACCTACACAGCCCTATAAATCAGAGACCACAATATCAGCCTTTCAGACACTACCAACTACCATGCCAACCAAAACCCATTATTTACAGTCCAATCCTCTGAAAATACAAGATGCTGCAAACCTCACAATGTTTTCCTGTCAGACAGGTGCAAATGAGAATCACATTTGTTGAAAAATGCCTAGTGGAATTCAGATCCTTCCAAAACCCTGGACCAAGCCTGAAGTATGGATTCTGTTGACATCCCCAGACACACCCCAAGTGAATACCACATCCTCAAGAAAGATGTCACCACACATCACCTGGGACAAGGTGAAGTTGGTTTTCAATGCCAAGGAAACCTAGAGTCAAACAGCATTACAGCTGAATGAATGGTACTCTTTTTATGATTTTTATTTCATGTCTGAAAGGACCTGTAGTTGATTAAGATTCTGTCTTCCTGAGACAGGGTGTCTGGTTTATGGACCAGCAGAGAGCTTCATCTTATCTCCTTTGCTGTATTTCATGTATACCCATCTTCTTCCCCATTTAATTGCCTTAACCTGACCCATCTCCCTGAAAGCCAAGCTCCCAACATCCACACATCTCACAA
Organism: Chaetops frenatus; assembly: GCA_013400775.1. Lineage (NCBI taxonomy): Eukaryota > Metazoa > Chordata > Aves > Passeriformes > Picathartidae > Chaetops > Chaetops frenatus. The sequence continues at coordinate 79,816 of VZTR01032171.1, forward strand.
ATACCTACACTACTGAATCTCTACTCTCACTAACAGGTGATGATCAGAAGCAAGTGATTTATTGATGTTGATCATGTTATCAACTGAGTTACTGGCAACAAGCACACCATAAATCCATTTTGACTGCAGAGTAAAATGCCATAGATAAACTCACCTGTGCCCACAGACTCCCAGACAAAAGGAGGATTGGGGATCAACTCATCACAGCCCAGAGGACAAGGGGCAACTTTTTTTCAATCATCTGCCTCACCAAGGGTTTCCAGAATCACTTCAATAGTGTTGGGGTTTTCTGGGTTTTGCTTTTACTTTACCCATCCTTATCCTTCAACAAATTTCAGGCAGATGTTGACAAAATCTATTCATCTGAATGGGCCATTGAAGTGCGTATCTCTGGGAACAGACTGTCTCATGTCACAGAAGAGAAATTTAGTTTCTTTTCAAATCACCCACTCTCATCCCTGACATATCTATACATGCTCACCTCTCCCTCAAAGCTTGGGTTTGTAATTTAGACACATGCTTTTTTCTGCTCTGTTCTTTGTATGGGTGTTAGCAAAAGCAAGACCAGTGAAGTGCATTTTCTATTTCAAAAGTGAAGTATGGTTCTCCAGTCTTAGAAACAGCAGCACACCAAACATTTCAAAGTTAACTGCTGATGTTTTCCCATCCATCAAGTCAAACAAAAATCCCAACTCCTACAGTGTTCCGTTACTGATACGTCTTTCGTGCTTTAGAATTTAAGTGTTTTTCAAGGCTCTTACAAAAACATAATGCAAAAAAAAGGCCACGTGATTTTTAATCAGTTACATGTGACATAACACAGGTGGCAGAGGATCTGCAAGATGTAAGGAAGAAGCCTTGGACTGTTCTCCATGGAAGGAGAGCTAGAGGTTTGACCCTGCATTTTCCTTATAATTGCTAATACACAACTACACACCAGAGAGGTACATTAGTTCTAACCAGGGCAGTAGCTTTGGATAGCTCAAGCCAGTTTCTTTGTGAAGCTTAAGCTGCACAATTGTTACACCAACAGTTCTAATTCAACACTCCAGACCTTGAGCCAACCTCCGAGTTGTGCAACACAGTCTGTGTTCTATCTGTTCCTTTCTTGTTCTTTTTGAAACACAAAGCATCCATGTATTCAGTTGTTGCTGAAAAGGTCTATAGACACCCAGCAGTTGGGGAAGACCACACAACTTCCCAATTCAGCAGCCACAACCAGGGCCACACAAATAAATGTTATCCATAATCAAGTGAAAATGCAAGGAAAAAAGAAGTAAACTTAATGAAAAAAGCCACGTGTGTTACAGTTATTTGAAAAATAATTAATACCAAAAAGGAAGTCACCACACGTGGTTGCACTCATTTCTCTAAGCTCTATTTGATTCAGAATTGCTCTAGTGAACAACCAAACAATCTAAGCATGTTGAAATCTTAACTTGTTTCACATTGTCAAAAATGCAGCGTTGACTACTTGTCAGCTATTTGATTTTTCCTCAGTTCCTTTTAGCTCTTCCATTCAAGGAACAAGGCAACACTTCTCTGGTGGTCCACCCACTGCAGCAGGCTGATTCCTACTCCTGTCCCACCCAACCACTCTTCTGTCTGCAGGCAAGGGGCCAGAATCTTTTCCTGGTGTTGCTTGTGAACCAGCATTAGCAAAATCTGCCCAGCACTAGGAACGTTTGAGATAGGAGTGCTGTCATATGCCATGAAGGGAAAGCTGCCCAATTTAAGCATTTTAGAAAACATGGAGGAACAGGCATATCTTTTTAACAAGGCATTCAGCACATATAAGGTCACTATTACAAAGTTTTAAACTGCCAATGATTACTGCATGCTTTTGTGATACTGCAGATTCACCACACATAGAGAGGAAAAAAATTTGCATGCCTTCTTTCCCTTGGCTAGAATTCCTTCTGAGCATATGCATAATTACTTACTATTGATAGGCACACACTTAGAAATTTCTGACAACTTAACCCAGATCCAACACTGCTCTAGCCTGACTGATATGGCATTTACTGCCAGGTAAAATCCTGTAAAAATCTTATTCCAAAAACTCTAGTTGAACTTGCAGCAAAAATCGTGTTAGAGCAACAGAAAGCAATCAGGCTGCTCACTGTTCACCTACCAAACCCTGTTTTCCCTTCACCCACATTGCTCTTGCTTAAGACATCCTTTTCCTGACTGTATTTAAAAAGCATTCTTTGTCAGCAGCTCTCCAGCTACCGTAAGTTAGCTTGCATGGCAAAATTTTCTCATCTGTTGCAAGACTCCTAAAGGCATTAAATCATGCAAGTCATCAGAGAACTTTGATTGTTATTTTGAATAACAGGTCAGATGATTACAGAACCCATTCAGTATCAAAGGGATTAAATGCTGCTTTAACAGCCAGGGTGGATTAGCCCTGGTTGGATGTCAGATGCCCACCAAAGCCACTCTGTCTTTCCCCTTCTCAGCTGAACAGGGGAGAGAATATATAATGAAAAGGTTATGTGTTGATATAAGAACAGGGAGAGATTACTTACCAGTGAACAACACCAGCAAAACAGACTCAGCTTGGGGAAGTTAGTTTAATTCATTGCCAATCAAATCAAAGAAGGTAATGAGATTCCTCACACTCTTCCCCTGCTCCAGTGTGGAGACAGCTCTCCAGGAACTTCTCCAACATGAGCCCTTGCCACAGGCTGCAGTTCCTCATGAACTGCACCAATGTGGGTCCCTTCACAGAGCACAGTCCTTCAGGAACAGACAGCTCCAGCATGGGTCCCTTCTGCAGGATCACAGTTCCTGCCAACAAGCTGCTCCAGCATGGGCTCCTCTCTCCATGGTGCCACAGATCCTTCCAGGAGTCTGCTCTAGAGAGGGCTTCCCATGGGGTCACTTTTTGCCTTCTCAGTTAAGCTATCTCAGAAGCACTACCACTGTCACTGATGGGCTCAGCCTTGGCCAGCAGCAGATCCACCTTGCAGCTCGCTGGCACTGGCTCCATGGGACACAGGGGAAGCTTCTGGCAGCTTCTCACAGAAGCCACCCCTGCAGCCCCCCACTACCAAACCCTTGCCACACAAACCCAGTGCAGCACCCAGCATGTGCTTGCTGAGCAACGGAGCAAAGTGATATGGGCTGTGGCATTTGAAGCTAATGAGCAACAGCACTTAGCAGTTTGCAAGAGCCAAGGCTTGGCAGCACGCTCATTATTCAAGACAGCTAAAACTGCATAAATCTATTCCTGGAAAAACAATTATATGTGGAAAGTGAAAAAGGATATAAACCCAAACAAATAAAACAAAAACACGAATGCTATCTAAAGGGCAGAACTGTAT
>VZTR01032171.1:93396-141316 GCA_013400775.1 Chaetops frenatus
GAATATTTCTGGAAAAAGGGGAGTATGATTATAGAATGTTAGTCAAAAGAAAAATACAGACAACTTTCCTGAGCCTAGGAGAAAGCATACTTTGCTAAACAATTTAATAATTAAATTGAAGAAGAAAATACCACTGTAATTAACGTACAAAGAACCAGCATGGCCTAGCTAATCTCATCATGAAGAGATCGAATAAAGTAGCATGCATTTTATAGAGCAATTTAATCTGGCAAGCAATTAATCGTAAGAGCACTAAGTCAAACGAACAGATTTCCCTTTAAGGAGATCACATTCATCATCTGTAATGTATTCTAAACTGCAATTTGTTAGCCAGCCCCTGGATTTTACTGAAGACATTTACTGTCTTCTTCAGTGGAAAAGTGATCCCTGACTGACAGGAGGGAGTGGCATCAGTCTTTTTGAAGTGGCTACCCTATTAACACTAACAGGCTCTCAATCACTGATGCAGGAAGCAAATAACCTACATATAATGTAACAGTAGGTACGAGTTTTTACAGGCCTTATACTGTAGAAAACCCTACAATGGTATCTACCACACTGTATGAATCACATCTTAAGCCATGGACCAACATGATCTGATCCATCTCTAATGCTCTGGAGCTGATAACACTACTGATTGGGGGAAGGGGAATTAAAAAAAAAAAANAAAAAAAAAAAAAAAAAAAAAAAAAAAAAAAAAAAAAAGCACCAAACCCACAAAAAATCCACACCTTCCTTGCTCACTGAGAACGTTAGCAGGCATCTTTCACCTCAGCTCCTCCTGGTACAAGTTTGGGATTCTGGCTCTCCCCATGCTCTCTTATTCTCAGCTTCAAAATAATCCTTCCCTTTTTAGATTGCATCATTCTAACTGATTACAGGAGTACCTTGGACTCTCAGAGCTTTTAATTTTAGAAAACCTTTCACTTCCAACTTTTATTTATTCATGATACTCCCTCCCTATCCATTTGTTCCCATTACAAACTACCCTTCAGTTTCAGAAGCTGTTNCATGAGCCAAGCATCCTTCAGAAGGAAATCATGATTCCTGATGCTTGTCTGCACCTGTCCCCATACAAGTTTATCTTTCTACAAGATGAATTTTAAGGCTTCCTCTCTTCCTAGGAAAGGAAAATACTTAACAGAAAGTCTATCTTCCTGTGTAGATGGCATTATTTTTCTTCTGCCTGAGTGCACAGTTCGGATCATGAAGATTAGCAGGCTGAAAGCAATCAAAGCTCACATCCTCCAAGTGTCCTTGGCCCAAACTGATTCCCTTCCAAAACACATCAAATACTTTAAAAATAAAAAAGCATGAGCAGATAGAGTAAAGGGCCCTAAGAACCCCTCAGCACAGTTAAGTCTTATCAGGGACCACTAAACTTTACTGAAATATATGTGATAACATTTCAACTAGAAAGCACACAAAATTCACTCAAATTAGGCTATTGACCATGCATGAACAAAAGCCTGCAAGAGACATACAGCTTCTGCCAGTGCCTTCCTGCCCCACTGTCACTCCAAATCAATTCAAAGGATAGATTTCTTCACAGTAATGACAAGATGAGACCTATGCCTGGCTGCTTCCAGTCCTCTTCCACCTTAATTTCCCTTATGTTCCACTCAGACTGAAGGCATGAATATAAAGCAGCCCCATGACAAATCAAAGTTAAATATGTAGTCCTGGAGATAGGGTACAATTCTAAAAAATAAGAAAAAATCCCTGAGCTATGCTCTAGACTAAGTTCAGTTAGTACCATCTCATTCCAGAAACAGTTAATACAAAGCTTACATTAAACTGATCATGAGAAAATACTCCTTTTCTCCACTGTCAAAAAAAAGCATGGGGAAAAAAACTTACTAAACCAAAATTAATCAAAACAAAGATTTTTGTACTCCCAGAGGGGAAGAAGAAAACCCCACATTGCAAGAAGATATCTAAACTAGAGAAAAGCTCCTGATGGCTAAGCCTTTAAAGTCCTCCGACCTGAACCTAAGTGCACGGTATTGTTCCCTGATGCCTTCCTGCTATATAACATCATACTTAGACCAATACCACATTAAAATGACAGCAAGGGCAGGCACAATTCATTTAACAATTAATCTACCCTAGCTATCATTTTCACTTGTCATTAGCTGCCTCTTAAATGCCCTCAATCTCATATAACCATAGACTCTTCCTTTAAACACACACACAGGGGAATATGCCTTTATGGGCATTATCCAAAGCAGTGTTTTCTGTGCCTGTCATCAACCACAGCATTAATCACACTGAGAACAGTTTCTCCTCACAAATGACTGAGTTGCATAGTTGGATCTCATAGTCAGGATCCAATTTAATGGTAAGATCACCGACAGCAGACAATATTGGGCATCTGCAACAACACATGCAGCAAGTTCTCTAGTTTTTACCCTTTACTGATCTCTCAGGGAAAGAAAACAGATGCCAAGCACCTACTGATTTAAGTGCTCTACTCTGCATGTCTAGCAGACAGGTCCAGAGTTAACACACAGCACAATACACTCCATGAAAACAAGTTTTCTTGCTTCTTTCACCATTTGACCATGAAGTGAAGAGACTGGTCTCTAAAATCAAATAGGTTAGGTTAAAAAGGACCTTAGCAGGTTCCATGGTCCAACTTTGTACTCAACACTGGGCCAGTTAACTCACAGCTATGCTCAGGCAAGATATGACTAACTCCCAAGAATGGAGATTACACTGAGCTATCTGGTCCAGTATTGGATCACTCATGTTGAGAAGAGCCTCCTCAATTGCAATTTGACTTACTTTATTTCCCAGTCAAACTTCAGATCCTGGACAGTCTTGGTTTGTGACTCTTCATTTCTGACATTAGCTCATGCCAAGAGTATGTCACCAAACAAGGAAGAAAAAAAGGTGCTACCAAGTGAGAACTGCACAGTCTGCTCCTTTAGCAAGACTCAACTTATCACATGTGGGCTTAACCTCAAAGCAAGCACAGCTTTCAAACTAAGGAGTCAAGAACAACGTATGGCAGACTTACTGCTTTCTAAGTTTACAAGGGAACGTTTGCCTCAGACAAGCTCATCTCAAATATCATAAAAAATTAATGTCAAGCTCAGATTTCAAAGCAAACAGAGTTGCAAAATTATAAGGAGGACATTAAATAATTAGAAAAAATTGTAAGTAAAAGCAATTGGCCTTTGCTCATGTACACTGCTTTGCTTAATGACCTCTCTGTAAAGTCTTTTCAGACACACCATAAAGGACATTATATGAAGTATATCATATTCACACTCCTCTGTCAGCAGTAAGAGCTTTACATTAATTAACATAATGCACAACTACACAATCCACACTCTTCCAGAAGAAGGATCCAGTTTAAAATTCCTCATCCGAAGTGTGTGCAACATCACATTTGTTTAGAATAAAAGGCATTTATCCTGCCCTCAAAGCACTCACTAGCCACATTTTGTATAGTGGACTGCAGCTTTTTTTTTGTTACAGTACCTAAAGCCACCATTGAAATTCAATGTTCTAAAGTTTGAAATCATCCCTCCCTTGGCCATAAAGGTTGCATTACTTCCCATCCCACACAGACTCAAACTTTCCATAATCCAACTAATGAGAAGAAAAATGTCACTGTAATTAATACACAAAGTGATGACCTAATTAATCACTAAAGCAGCAACATGAAAAAGCTTTAGGCTTTCAAAGTTTTCTAGCAAAGTCAGGCAAAAGGATTGCCAGGGAGCTTTTAAGGTCATCCACTTCTGGCCACCCTGAAAATAAGATACATTTGAGACCAAGCTTTTATATCCTATCAAACAGGGCTCCACTGCACTGAAATGCCTTTAATGTGTCAGTGATCTACTTCAAACTCCCAGCCTAGTAACACCCAAGTTCCCACTTTTGGGGCTCACAATACTTTTGTCTCAAGCCCAGTACTTAAGGCAAAGCTTTAGGCAATGATTATGCTGATATTAACAGCAAGAAGAGTTTGCAAAAGCCACCCTGCACTATACCAGCACAAGCAAGAGAACATGTGTTTAGATCCTGCAAAGGGTCACACCAGTGACCACTGATGACTCTGTGGACATAACCATAAAAAGCATTTGGTAGCATATCAGCTTAAAACTAGTTTAACAGGTCAATGCTGCTAAGAGAGACTGTCTTGTCATCTTAACACTGAGTTGTTTGTGCCTTCACCCTCTACAGGCTGACACAACCAGTCACATATGTGTATGCAATGAAGGCTTGAGGGCAGACTCACATTAAAACATACTGTTTTGTCCTTTTTTGTCCTGCCTGGAGAACTTTATTCTGGGTCAGGACCCCAGTGTCCTCCTTTACACACAGCTGCATGATGTAGGCTGCTCCCACAGAAGAGAAGGCAGAAACCCTGTCAGTTTATACCTCCTCCAAGTGAGCAGAGCACAGGCTGAGGAAGCACACTTGGGGCAGTTTGCCAGAAGAACATCCTTTAACTAAACCCTTAGCTGGATGAGATATCAGAATCTGGTACCCAACACAGATGAATTCTTCATGAGATCACTGTTACCTTAACCTGGTTGGCTTTGATTGCAGAGAAACAGCCAAGCACATGGGCATTTCTGACTGCTGAACCTTTAGTCAGCATCCCTTGAAACAGGCAACAGAAGTCTGACCTCAGAGCTAAGGGAGAAATTGCTACTGCTCAAGCATTATGCCATCATTTTCTGAATTTTCTTCTAGCTGCAAAGGGTTAGAAAAAAATTTAAAGACTAAATAAAGTAGGAATAAAAGGTTGCATTCTGGGATTCCCATGCAGTGAATTTCATTCAGGCCATCAGAAATTCCAATGTATCTTAGTGTTTCTATCTGGACTCAGAGATATTAGGGCACATAGATTTCACATTTTGGAAAAGAGAGGGGTTGAAATCACACTCACTCAAGCTCTGTTTTCCCCCTCCTCCTCCAAGCAGCATTTTACTTTCACCTTAGTCAACTGGTACTTACTGGGAGTTGCAAAGTTAGTCCCTTTGCACCTTGATTTATGTGAGTGACTGTGCACTGCCTGGTTTGAAGAAGTATGGCACCAGGCAAGAAATTGTTTTTTGTTTTGCTTGCCAAATAGGGTAATACAACCTATTGGCAGGGTGAGACAGCCTTCTCTGCCTTCATGGCTACAGCCCCTAAAAACTCCAAGATCTTAACTTTAAAAACTAGAATGAGCATTTATTTTAATGAACAAAGTCTTAGAAACAAGATGACTTCCTCTCACAGTTTCCTGGGAACTGAGCTCCAGATTCTGGTGCAATCTGGAGTGCACTAGAAAAAAAAAAAAAAAGACTGCAGTTCTGCAGTCATGCTAACAATGTATTTATCCTTGCTTTCAGTTCAAGATAAGGTAGGTACTTCATTACCTTAATGAGCAGATGTACTTAATGAGTGGGTACTTTGTCAGTTTAGTCCTAAAGGAAGATTAAGAGAACAGGGCATTTGCATTCCTAGAGCAAAACCAAATTTTAGGCCCCCCACTAGTATAAGATAATAAGAAATACACATTACTGACTTTTGAAAAGCTTTTTTTTAAGTACACATCCCACAGCCCAGACTTTCAGAGGGAATAATAATTCTGGCTGCTGCTGTGAGCAACAGATTTCTTTTAAACAGAAAGAGCAAAACAGCATTATACTACATCACTTTTCAAGGGAAAAAGGTGTTATTTAAGCTCACAATGATTTTTACATTGTTTGGGTTATGAAGAAAGTTGCTTAATGTTCCTTCTCCACTAAAGCGAATCCTGAAAGCCAGATTTGAGACCAGCAGAGATCAGAGTCCCTTATATTTACCCAAAGAATAAAATCAGCATGGACAAAGTTTCGACAAGCTATAAACAGCTGTTTCAAACTGTGCTTCAATCATGTTCCAGTAGAGTCAGTTCTTGGGGCCAAAAGAATCTGGTTGCTTCCTGGCTGCAATAGAGCTACCAACAAAGACATTGACTGTAAGGTTGAAATCTATCAATTAGGAACTGAACTCATGCCAGCCACAGTACCAGAGAAATAATTAAGATTGTTCTCATAAACAGGAGGAAACAATACAACAATTCAGAGTGAGAAACAGCAGAGCTCTCTGGATTTTGAGCTGCAACAAAAAACCAAAGATGTTTACAAGTCTGTATCCTAGGTTTGTAGCACATGCTTTAATGCATTACTGAGCTCACACATAATTTGCCTGTGTCCAGCACTGGGATTCAAGACCAAAATATCGGCAAATGAGACAGAAAAATAACTTCTGACCAATAAGTATTATATCCACTTCTGAAATAAACCAGAAGTACTCCCTATGCTGACATATAGTCTCCACTACTTTTATGTTTCTACAGAGAAAGGTATTTGGCAAGCAAAACAAAAAGCAATTTCTTGCCTGATGTCACACTTCTTCAGACCAGGCAGTGCACAGTCACTCACATAAATCAAACAGGAGACCACAACTGCACTGAGAAGTCTCTGATTTCTCTCCTCTACTGTTTTCCCAAAGCTTCACACCCCAAATTCATCGGCAGAAAAGCTGAAATTATGTGCCAACATCACACTTCCAAGGCTGCATACAGAGCTTTCCCAAAAATAAAAACTGCTGGCAGCTTAACTAACTCCACCTTGTAAGCCCACAATCTGCACCCATGAGTCCAGCAGACATCTGCAGACAGGAATTCCCTATTCACAAAGCAGTTGCATTTGACAAAGAGCAAATGAAATCTGGGTTCTAATACATCAGCAATGAAGGCAACTTTTCTCAGCAGACTGCTAAGTAGCCTACAGATCCTGCCTAACTCTGCAAAACTGCCAGATTTCAAAGAAATGTTTCCAATAAAATGTCCAGGAGGACAGAAGCTCACAAGTGGGCAAACTGCACTGAGATGTTTATCTTACGAAAATCACATGAACTAAGAGACCTGCTGAACTTTGGAAGAGGCTGCCAAGCTGTGGCTGTTCTGCAGAGGAGTTTCCTTTCTGCCCAGCAAACAATACACCCTTGTACAGAGGTCTCACCTCCACAGCAAACCCTATAGATCAGCTGAAGCACTGAAGTGGATCCTGCTCCCAGTTCCCTCTTGAAGGCCAGCCTGTCACCTTTGAGGCACGAGGAAAGGAGAGGAAAGCAGCTGATACAATTGCAGACCTCAGAAAACAGCTAAGAAAGCCAATTAAGCAAGGCTGCTATCCTAGGAATAAATCATTTCAAAATCCTCCCTGCTCCAATCAAAAAAGCCTTGTTTACTCTGAGGATGAAATTTCAGAGCAAAAGTGATCTCTGAAGAATGACATCCAAGTGCACTGAAGAAAGCAAGCCATGGCTATGGTATCTCAGACAGAGGCATTCTTTGCCATACAAACATCTTTGCTTAAAATCAGCATCAACTCCAGATGACTGTAAATCATCAGAAAAAATAAATAAACAACAAAGAAATCAATCCTTCCAAAAATCTACTGAAAACAGAAGTTCATTAAAGAGAAAAACAGCTTGACATTGTCCGAGTCCCTTCCCAGGCAGCCATGACTGAAATGGAAGTAACTGGCAGAATCAAGGAAGGTGGCCTGGGATGTACCTGACTTGCTGAACCATGCTGCTGTGTTTGTGGAACTGGTCCATACAATGCCACTCAACCAACAGATTTGCTCTCTGGATTTGAGCCAGTGGCAGAGACAACATTTAATTAAGCCACTGCATGAATGAGAAAGAATGAAAGAAAATTATAGCAGAATGAAATTGGCTATGGCTCTGTACAAGAAACAAACCAAGATGAATCAGCTAGTAAATAAAAAGCAATAACTGAAAAACAACACTCCTGCCTTGAGAAGAAATAGACAAAGTACAAGAAATGAAGCACTGAAGTTATACAACTAGATGAAAGCCTTAAATACTAATAAAAATAATTGAAACATGGGTTAGTCTGCTGTGAAAAGATTAAAGATTGCAACCCAAGATAGGAATGCTTCTTTACTTCTTTTTTGATTCTTCTGTTAACACGTTGCTGGTCATAAGGTCTTGCCCTTTCAATCCACCCGCTTCCTCTGTTCAGGTGCCACTAATGCCAGAATCTGTTCACATCAAGATCTGTTGCTCTTAGCAAAGGAACTTTCCCCACTACAATACTGCAAGGTCAAGTGAAAAACAATCAGTGGTAGCAGGTGATCCCTGAGTAACCACTATAACTCAGTTATAACCACTGTGGCATTCAGGAACTGTCTGTTGTGCCAAAGTTCCTATGCAGTCTGAAAAGCATGCAACAAGAAACACATGAAATGACAAGAAGGGTCTGCTAGTTTTGCTACTTCTGTGAGGAGTGACCACAGACCACTAAAAAAGAACCAGAACAAAGCCAGAACCCTCATCTAGAATCTGCTTTCAGCATGAGAATTTTTTCACGCTATCACCTGAAAACTGCAATAAATTAATTCTTTAAATAGCTTGGATGCATAAAGCTCAGAAGTTTTCTTACATCATTTTAGTAGGAATTTGATCCATAATCTTTTCAAGCTTGTGTTACGATTTAGAAGTACCAATAAAATAAATTTCTGAGTGTCTCTTTGAACATTGTTGCTTTTTTCTTATTGAAAAAAATAATTATTGACTGTCTTGTACTAACCTGTGATCTGAGCTCAGTCAGGCAGATTAGCAGTGACAGCATGTCAGAGGTCATTACCATTAAACACACCTCAGTGAACAATTCAATGGAGTTGTTATTCCATCAGTGTAGTCCTCACTGGTGGTTTTAAGAATTGCAGGGAATGAACTCCAGGTCACCGTGGGCTGTAACCTGCATGCCTGAGCACCCTCTGCTGCTCTGCACTGGCTTACTCTGAGCATTTCCACATGGTCCCACAGTCCCAGGGGACTCATGCCGTGCAACAGTACTGCTGAGCACACCTGAGCATCCATAGCCAACTCCTGTGAGAGAGAGCTTCTCCATCTGGGAGAAGCTGAAAACAAGAAGGTGCTTGGTATTTTCAGCTGGGTGATTATGGCTTTAATAAGCCCATTGTCAAAGAAAACAGGCCTGTGTGTGTGTTCTATATGTAAATAAATATATGTAATTTAAGTGTATGTACGTGTGTATGTTTGTTTATGTATTGTATATGTATTTATAAATACACAGACATCCATATATGGATATTCACATTTTTATAGGTGCATATACCTATAATTAACACAGATATCCTTATTTTAATATATATGCACATTGACTTTCTTGACCATTTCTTTTCATCAACAGATTTTAAGTTTGCTCTCCCGTTTTCACTCTGATTCATATTGCCAAGAAATGTGTTCGTATGTCTATTACGTCTGTACAGAGAGGGAAGGAAGAAAGTGTGTGTGTACAGATACAAACACATATTTTGTACACAGTCTCAGCTGACTGTAAATCCGTAGGTAACTGCTACACCACAAATACAGATGCATTTCTCTATCAGCAGGTCCACTTTCAGATATCCTGCATAAAAAGCCATTGCATCATGACTAGGTCAGCAGCATTTTGGTCTTCTCTCCCCTTAAACAGATGCTAAATTCCTTGCAGTCTGGTCAAACAATCTTGAAGGTACTAGGTGGACTGCTTGCAGCCACCCACTTTCTAACAAATATCTGAATGGAGCTGTCTCCTCTGTCAAGGGTTCCAGTAAGTGCAGTTCTGTGAGTGCTGGTAATTTATCAGGAGCTATAGCTTCAGGGCCAAGATGACAAGTGTCCTACAACAAACAGGCACAGCCCAATTTGGCCTAAGTAAAATTGCAAATGCTCCTTCTGAGTGCTCCAGCATAGACTGGCACCAAGAATAACCATTTTAAACACATGCATGCAATGCTCTGAGTGCTCCTCCCAAACCCCCAATCTCTCATTTACAACCCTAGAAGCTGCCCTGGGAGAAGCAGCACCTACCATTCAAGGGAAGAGCATCACACAGGGTGGTTCAAGTGGAACAAAAGCAGCTGCAAGATGGAAGAGTGAAGGAAAGCACCCAAGAGAGGATTGCAGCATATGCTAAAACAGCACAGAAAACACCTTGAAAAAATATAATCCTATAACCTAGTTCCATGCTAAAAACTAACTCTCTGCTTATTAAAAGTGTTTCAGTGATAAAATTTCAAAAATAAAATTACTTTAAAAATGATGATGGGGTTGAATTTTAGACAAGGGAGAAATTCAGCCTATTAATCATTGAGTTAATCTATTTATTCACCTTGGAAAAACCCTGATCGGGAGAAACTCTATTAAAAGAATATAGGGATTCAGCTGCCACCTTTCTCACTGAATAGGCAATCAGAAAATGCCCCTGTGAACCCTGCGTTAATAAAATTCTCATTAAATGCAAACCTGCACAATGTTATCTTGAAGAAGCTCATTAGTTTAAAAAAAAAAAAAACTTGTCTCAAAATGTGTTTATTTCCTCATAGGTGAGAAGGTGAATTTTCAAACCACCAACTGCTGCACCTTCCTATTTCAACCCCATCAGTGCTGCAGCTATATCTTGCAGTCTATCACATCTCAATTATTTATGAAAACCACAGAGACAAATCCATAGACAGAAATTATAATGACTATTATGAGACAGGACAGCAATCAGAATCACTCATTCTGGTTTGCTATGTATGATTTTCAGACAGATAAGGATATTATTATTCTTTCTTCTTCAATTTTTCATTTTCTTTGGGTTGGACAGAAACTATGAATTATCTGTAGAAAGAAGAAAAGGCAGGAATAGCCTCCCTATCTCTCAATACTCAAAAAGAATATTCATGACTGCTTTTTTGACAGGAGTAAGGACAATGAAAATCAAATAACCAGCAACAACAAAACTCAGACTGTCTAGTGGAGAGCTTCTAGTCCAACTAAAAGGTACTGTTCATACCATAATAGGATACACAAAGCGGGATCTCTCTCCAGCTGAGTTTAAAGAAGAACATGTCTAAGATTCTCTAGGTATTACTCATCCTGACTCTCTATTTAACCAATTTATCAACCGAGCTCATCAGTCCAGCACTGTGGGGGATAAGCAGGACTGTTTCAGTGTCTCCTCAACAGTTACTCCTGTAACACAAATGCATTGCACCTTGAAACGTTGTAAACAGCTCACCACTCCTCTCCCGGCAGAAATACACATAAAATTGTACACTAGGATTTAAGACACTTGTTAAAGCCCACTGTATGCATGCACAGGCAGATGCTTTTACATCTATAAAACCCACTAAAAGCCCTAGGATAAGGAAAATGCAATGTTTATTTATTTTTAAATAGCTTGTGTAATGAGACCAAGATATAAACCAAAGCATGACTTTGCACTGCACAGTTACAGCAGAAAGCAGGTAATCACTGCTCATAAAAACTTTACAGAATGATGAAGCAAGGTGATGAAAAATCCAGTGTGGATTTCTCTAAATTCATTTCCTTCATGGCAAAAGCATCCAAGTAAGACACAGTATGCTAAGATCACTTTAAGGGAAAATTGAAGGGGCACAAACAGGAAACCCAGATAATGGGGAGCTAAGCCAGCTTCTAGTCCCAGTCACGACTTTGAACCATCACACTGTCAAACACCTTCACAAAAGCACACTACCTTTGGACTTCTCTGGCTGCTCTGAAATCTATTCAGCTGAAGAACCCTTCAAATGTAATATTTTTACCACCAGAAGAAAACAAAACAGAAGACAAAACTCTCCCTCCTTGCTTTTTTTTTTTTTTTTTTTTGAGAGCAAGGAAATGGGATAAATCAAACAGACTAACTTCTCAGAATTCTAATCCCTCTCAAGGCCTTGAACCATCTGTAATTTAGGCCTTTATTAATTTCGCTGAATGAAAAGCAGTCATTCATGAAATTTCAACACAGATGAGCAGTTAGGTGGAACAGAGGAAAGCTACCAGAAGTCCAGAAGAGAAACAGACTAGAGGCTTCACTGATTGCCAGACATCACCACATTCTGAACATGTCTGAGGTAGGCTGCCATTGAAGGGGTATCATGGTGTCAGTTTTTTGGTTGCATCTTTTCTCAATTGCATGCTGATCTTCACAAAAGCAGTTGCAAAGACAGCAGGAAATGAGCCCATGCAAAGTCTTGGTGAGCACAAACCCTCTGCGAGCACTTGGTTTTTCTCTCTTCCCAGTTTATACTTCTCTCGCTAGTTATACAGAGCACTCCCAGAGCAGACACTTTGTGTCACATTAGGTGACATTAGTCAACAGCCACCTGTTCTGCTGCTTCACTCCAAGTGCACTATCTACCCACACACGTTCACTTACACCTGCTTTAAAAAACTCAAAAATAAGGACAATAGCAAAGTAAGTCTAGAATCATACATGATGTTATCAAGCCTACAGACTTATTAAGGGAACCTTTAAGGTGGTTTACAGACATGTAAGGTGTATATTGACTTGAAAAATGCCCTCAGAGAGTTTGTCTTACACAATATCTTTTGTAGTGAGGAAAGCAACGGAACAGTACTGAGCTACTTGGTGTTGCACAGACAAGTGTCTGGGGTGACTAGGGAAGTGATAGATTTTCTTTTTTTCAGTATAAATACTTGTGTCTTTTACGGTTTGTTTACACGCCAGAGCTAAGAAGTAAATTTTCCCTCTCATCATTCCTCCATTTTCCAATCAATCATATCCATGATCCTCTTGCCCAGTACACAGCTTAGTCAGTAGTAGCTGCTTCAGGTACCAGAAAAATAAATTATTGCCATCGTGAAAGAATACATACCTAGATTTACACTCCTTAGCCTTACAAGTAAAGCACAACTTCTCCCCTTTTGCCCTTGAACAGGAAGAGGTTTAAGATAACATTGAAATGTTCTTAAATAATCAGTTTTAAAACACACAAAAATCTTGCAATGTTAAGAGGCCTCAAATCTGCTTATTACAGCAGGCTTACAGACCCCTTCATAGCTTCATGGAATTGCAATAGAATCACGCAACAGAAATCCATTAGGTTCACAATTGCTCTGCCAGCACAGCATTATTCTCTACTGTATAACTTCTCCCAAGGATGATGTGAGGATTAATTCTTTACAGTTTGTGCCATGCTTTGAAAGCACTCAGTCTACAGAAGACCTGAGAGAATTATTAGAGTACAATCAAACCCTGGTGATCATTCCTTTACACCTGTGAGCCCTGTTTAGCCCAAAAAGTAGAATAAATTCAAAACAAAATTCATTAAAACAAATGTGAAATTTTCATGATAAAAATGTAGTCACACAGGAAATGAGAAACTTTAAAAGAGTAATTAACTTCTACTCCTTACCTAATATTGACTAATGCATGGGTCACCTTGCTTGCAGGCTCTTTCCATTGACCAGCATTGGTAGACAGCCTTAGAACTGAAAGGAGAAGACAGTAAACAGTGCTGGCACAGAACTGGCAATTTCATAATTCACAACAGGAGAATTTAAAAAAAAAAATCTGCTTTGGCAAGATGGCAGTCCAGGAACCACATCAAAACAAAGGTCATCTTTGAGACGATCTGCGATCCAGGGTAGAACTTCCTTTCAAAGCCCATCCAGGAAACACCAGGAACATGGAAGGGATGAGCAGCACAGAATAATGACTTGGAGGCAGAGGGGATGGAAGAACCTGGGTCCTCCTAATTGCTTTCATTACCACATACACAGTTCATTTTCCCCAGCAACAGGGCAGTGTCCCAAGTCTAGAGTAGCTTTTATGCCACACACAGCTGTTCTTCTCCAGCTCCTGCTTATGCAAGGTTCCATCTGAACCGGACTACATACTGCAGTTTAAACCCTCTCCAGCAATGATGAATTCTTTACATGCTCATTTATCTAGAGTTGTAGACAGGAATTACACACCAGCATAAAGAATGAACACTGCCTGTAGGAAGAAGGGTGGTGTTCTCTTGCACAGATGGTCTCTGACAGACTTAAGAGCAGATCTGAAAACATTCTGCAACAGAAGAACTTCTAGGGAATCCAATTCTTTTCTGCCAGAGTACCAAAAATATTTATTTAGGTCAAAATATGTAGTGTTTTTATGGTGGCAGTTACTTGCACATCTCTGTAAGCATCAAAACAATAACATATCCTGTAGCAGACGTTTTGATTAATTTCCATTTTGCCTGAACAAAGGGAATTTTCTATGAATTTGCACATACAGGGTTTTCTGGAGGTTAGATTCTACAAGAAGGGTTCACCCTCAATTTAGAAGTGAAGAAGCAGCTTGCCATCTGAATTTAGGATCATCCAGAAACATGGATGCTACAAGTGAACGCTTAACACAGTGCCTGCATAATTATGCCTATAATTGAAGGACAGAAGCTTTCAGTCATGCAGATCTGGATAAAGTTCAGTTTCAGAACAAGAGAAAAAAAACCCAAGTCAACTAGATTCCACCTCCACCCCCAACATGGGAAGTTTCAATCACATTAACAGAAAAACTAAAGGACAGAGCAGCTTTCTTATCTGTGCCAACAAATACCCCAAGGCTAGAGGATAGAAGGGTCACTGCAGTCTCAGAGATGGGCTGACAAGTGAAGGGATGCTATCAGGACACCCAGTGGCTTTCATCAGCTTGAGACAGGGCTACTTTCTCACTTTCTATTCTACCATTAAACGTCATCTGCAGAAAAAAATTGTCAGTTCTGATTAATATTATTTTTTGAAACAGTAGGTACTGTACTTGAGTATCTGAAGGAATATATCCAGAGCAGGTTTCAATTCAGGCATCTGCAAGAGTAATTCAACAGGGTTTACTCTACATAGGAGGATGGCAAACATTCATGAGATAAATTGTTTCAACAGGTCAGGAGTGCCTTTTGCAACCTAACTGAGGAAGTATGAGTGCATTATTCTTCTATTCCACTTACCTTCAGCTTCCACAGGGGATGGGTTTGAAAAAATTATTAGCTAGTAAAAGCACCTCATCTTACTAGCTGCAACTCCTGGGAGTAGAAAATGGGTTAGCAAAAAAATCTTATGCACTCAGAGGGCACAAAAATGGCCAAATGATCCCTTATGTAATGGCTGGAAACTGGGGGAAATTCATACAAAAGGGCAGTTTGTTTCTGCTTGCAGTTACAGGGGTAGTCAGCTACTAATATTTAGGTGAGGTTGTCTCCCATGTCAGAAGAGGGCTGTGGCCAACTGTCTGCCCTTTAACTCTCCTTATATGCTTATATTAACTCCTGTTGTTCATTGGGTGATCACACTGAGAAGGGAACAGAGGATGCAGGAATGAAAGGTCCTTTTGGCATAAAGCAAACAAAGAACACAGCTATTTAATTTTTTTCACAGCTTCAAGTATGCTTGAACCAGTGCTGCTGCAGCTACCCTGGGCTGCAGCTTCCTGTGTATAACACTGCTTGATTATGCCTCCATGCATTCCTTGCTCTTCTTCATTCTTTTCCCTGCTGGGCATCACTTGGCTCCCTTCCCTCTCTCTTGAAGGATGGCAGC
This sequence comes from Chaetops frenatus, assembly GCA_013400775.1. Taxonomy (NCBI): domain Eukaryota; kingdom Metazoa; phylum Chordata; class Aves; order Passeriformes; family Picathartidae; genus Chaetops; species Chaetops frenatus. Next base: position 108,820 of record VZTR01032171.1, read on the forward strand.
TTCTCCCTGTTTTGCCAGGGGGCACATTCTTCAGTCCAGCAATTCACTTGTCACTGCAAGCAGGTTTGTGAGGGCTGTTTTCTTGGTTGCTTTGGCAATGAGTGAAGTAGATGTGATTTGTCTAGCACAGCAAGCTTCTTACTGTAAGTTTCTCAAATTCTTTTCCAAATTCTTATTTGCATTCAGTGTTTCTCTATGCTGGGTGGTTCTGCAGCATGTACCTGCCTATTGACTTGAAACTGTCAAATGTAATAGAGAAAAACTACACAAAAATGCATGAAATATCACATACTCCATTGTGACAATAAATTCATATTTCCAGCATTACATGACAGAGGGAGGGGCAAGGAGCCTGTTTGTATTTTTTTCTGACATTAAATAATACTTATCCTTTGAACAAGTTTATGCCTCTGCCAATTCTTAATTTACCAACACACCTTAGTAGACAAAACACGTTCACCCAGCACGGTGCACATCAGTAGCAGGTAGACAGGAAATACCTGACACAAACATCCCTCTTCCACCACCCTCACTTCCAGGCAGCAGCAGTCTTGACGAGTCAGGAGGTACTCACCCATAGAATAAAGGTTGTCAAAATTCTGGTGCATCCGAATGATTTCATAATACAGCTCATCATAGCTGCTGGGAGTGGGCAGAAATGTGTCTCCATAAGTGATGAACATGTTGAACAGGTTCACAACCTATACAAGTGAAAAGAAGTTGCAACAGGAATATTTATCTCAAATCTATTATGCAACAGAAATCATATAAATCATGTCCAAAACCTTCAAAGAAATAGCCTGCAGTTGCAGCAGATAGTGTTACACTACTACATTACTTTATCTATTCTATTCTTATAGTATCAAAGAGACAGACAAGAAGCTTAAATACCGTTTTATCTAGGGCCAGAAAAACATGTTTCTATTTTGCATATAAAGAACCACAGAACAAGAAAAAACATTATCAAATCTGGAAAATTAAACTAGGCCTTTCCTTACACAGACTTCCTTATTTCAATGAGCCAACCCCATAGTGAGTCCAAGCACTGCCTTTTCCAAACACCTAGTGAAACCAACCACAACGATATTCCTCTGCTTCATGGCCTTGTTCTCATATCTCCTTAACAGGCCAGAAATCCTTTCTGGAATCCTTTCAGGATTACAATTATTTCCTAATATTCATTCACAATTAAGTTGCTAAAAATAAGAGGATTTATGCAAGGGTAAAGATGCTCACCATAAGAGCAAGGGTGAAGATGTTGTGCTTGGCCAGCAAGACAGTCTCATTGGACATGAGGAACTTCAACAAGTTGATCAAAGCTAGGAGAAAATAATAAGTATTTTTAAAATACTATAAAAAGCAAAGCCATTCCCAACTAGTCACTTATATACAGATGCACTTACATTATCTAGTGTAACTAAACTAAGTGCCAGGTATTCACCTAAGAAATATATCAATTTATATGTAGGGTTTGGCAGTGCTTTTTGTTGCTAAAATACTCTGTTGAACAGGTAAGTGACAGCTATTTTACCTTCCCACATTTATCCTCCTTCACTGACTTCCCAATCAAATCTACTCAGTCTCAAGGTATGCTTCTTGTGAGCTCAGTCAGTTCAGGGAGATTTTTCTATCTGCTAGATCCTGGAGCGAGCTTTGGGGCTGGAGAATCCAACAGTCTCATTTCTGCTTCATATATCACCAACATGATGTATGCATAGTCAGCCCCAAACTGTCACTCTTGTTGATACACACAGTTATAAAAAATAAAAAAGGTAAGAAAACTCCCACAGCACAGCTTTTCTGTAGCTCTGTCAATGCTGCTGCATTGGTAAAAAGAAGGATGTAGTACTTTATTGTGTCAGTTATCTGGGGCTGTGCCATAAAGATTACAGATCTGGTTCACACTTGTCTTAAATAATAAAACAACAAAAGCTCCTGCTGTAACCACCCAGTATCAGTTAGTAACAGTGGTAATTAACAAAAATGTTGGTTAAAAATGCTTTAATCAAACAGACTTTACAATAAACAATAGCATTCCATGCACTTGAATAAAATGTAAAGATCCTTATCTTTTGTTTTTCTTAGTTGTTGAAATTTTCAGAAAACTAGTTTCTTCTGCATTTTAGCTGTTCAAGAGTGAAAGCTGATGCCTTACTACAAGAGGTTCTTAATGTACTCTCTGCTCTGAAGTCAACAGATTTCAAGACTTAAAACATCTGAATTAAGACGTCCTGAAAAGTCAATGCTGGAACACTGTACATACCTCTTTTAAAAGGTTCCTAATTATCTACTAATTGGTAACTTCATCCAACAGAACAATACGAGGCATTACTCCAATTTCTTACAGGCACAAGTAGAACTTGTTAATCTGTTTCTCCCCTAACCATTACAAAAGTGTCACACACTAACCAGTAACCGGTGAGAAAATAAACTGTGGTTTGGGAGAACTCCACAGTGAATGCAGAAAAGACAATTCACCTCAGCCAGTACAGGCTATGAAAGAGGAAGAGATAAAGAACAGGGAACAGGAATGAGGTATGGGCAGAATTTAGATGCTCATCCCCTTCAAGATTACAACGTATTCACAAAAGGTAAAATCAAAAAACCTACAGCAAAAAGATGTGAACTGGTCAGATCTTGAACTGAAAAAAACTGTCAGATTCTGAACTCATTCCTGCAACCTCTACTTTACAATACTAGACATTCACCATGAGTATCAAAAGTTTGTATATGCACACCAAAAGGCAAGTCTACAGCCCCAAGGTGGGTATTTACTCATCACAGGCAAAAGCAACTTCAGTTTAATCTTCCAGCAGGTGGCTGATGCAGAACTGCAAACTAGGAATGAACAAAGTTCTCTGCAAACTCCAGACATGCATGTGATGTATCTTTCAGAGCTATCCCAGGATTTAACCATCAGCAGCATCTCTCCATGTCAGCAGCTCACCTCGTGAAGCAGACACATTAACACCTTTTCAATCCAGCCACATAATTCTCCATACCATCATCACCGCATCATCAAACTCCTGGGACCAAAAGCAGAGCCTGGATTCCACAATAACACAGCTCTGGAAATACCCGTGTCAGTTATTTTCCTGCAGAACAAACGTTTCAAAACAAAGTAGCAGGTACAGATGGGCTCTCCACCGAGCAAACATCCAGCTAAAAACAGGTTGCCAAGGTAACCAAACCTCCACAGCAAAGACGTCTCCTGCAGTCAGTGCCATGGACTGCAGACAGCTGCCCTGCATCTCTGTCACAGCAGCTCATCGGCCATTTCTCCATCTCGTAGTTACAAGCATGGCTTTATCTCCTTCCCAGCCATGAAATTTCACAAGGCCACAGCTCGTGACAAGGTGCTGCTGTTCAACTACCAGCAGCTTGGGTTTTTGGAAGCAAAGTAGCAGAACTTTGATTTCCTATGACAAGTTGTGAGAAGCCTCATGTTCATCTCTTTGCCTCTTGCTCTCCCACAAGAGCCCTGCTGAATGGTCTTTGTCAGCAGGTCATGGCGAATTGTGCAAGAAGCCACCTCTGAACATCCAAAAACAGTGAACATGAAAGCTGCTCATGATGAGGAGAAACTATTTTTAAAAGAATGAGCGTATTTGTCCAGAGCACAAGCACTCACCAAATGACGAGGACAAGAACCCTACAAGTGCCGACTACAGTACTTCTCACAGACCACCCTGAAGCACTTGTACTGTTCTATATTGGTGACAACACTTGAAGGAGAACTTTCTGTGTTCTATCTCTACATTTGTTTCAGCCACTGTGATGAATCTATGTTTAATTTTCCTGTTTCAGTTAGAAAGAAGGCAAGAGATTACATCTGCCTGAAATCAGTATTTATACCTGAATTGCAGTGCATCATAGCCCACCCAAAACTATTGGTGCTATTCCTTCCCTAAGAACTAGAAAGGAGAGGACATGCTTCACATGAAGAAGAAACTAGAGTGCTGGGCTCAGAGCCTGGTCAGAAGAACTAACCCATCAGAGGTTTACAGTCACTGTGTGCCCTGCACTGACAAATTTATCAACTGTTAGGAAACCACACATTCCTGAAAAAGTTGCAGTGTTCCTAACTGGGATGTAACACTACTTCGATGCTAAAAGAGCAACCAATCTTTTTCCATGCCAGCACATTCTGCAACAGCCTCTACTCAAGTGTCTCTAAGGAACATGAACACTGTGGAACCTTTAAATCCCTTTGCCACGTCTCTGTAGTTTGTTTGTAAGGCAGACCCTGTACTGAAAATGAGGGCAGCTATGCCCTGAAGTTTTCAGAACTAGCAACTTTTAGATCTGGCTTCATATGCCTAGTGCCCTTCAGCAACAAATACACACATAAAATAAACCTTTAGAGAAAAGTCCAACTGACTGAACACCCCTTTGCCCTTGAGCTCCAACAGAGCACTGATGCTATTATTCCTGAGCAATCTGAAGCCAAACCAGATGCGTCACTTTTTCCCTGCTGCAATCAACTGTTTTGCCTCTCATATCCCATCTGCAGGCTGCCCTCTCACACTAGCCAGGAAATTATCCCTTTTTTTCCCAACAGAAGAGCAGTTCAGTCTCCTAGCTGCGCAGTCAGACATTAACATGATCCTTGCTTGGGCTCAGCCACCTTACCCCAAATTCTGCTCCAGGATTTAACAGCAATGGGTGGTTTGGGTATGAGATCTATTTCAACATTGAGTGGAAAACGGCACCATTTTTGCAATACCCTCTAGAGCCTTTTTTTCCTCCCTAAAGATATCTATTCTTGGCATTCATTAGCAGGACCTAAAACACCCACCGTGGTGAGTCTTGAAACATTCATAATTCCACAATACAACAGTGTCACTAGGACTTCTTTAGTAATAAAGGGAGGAGGCTATAACTAAACAAGCAGCCACCAGTATGTTCACATAAGTGACCTGAGCTGAGTACACTGGCTATGCTTCTCCAATCAACAAGAAGAGAACACAACTTTGGACACCTATGTTTGCAGCCTCAAACGCAAGTAGACAAGAATGCTGAGTGGACACAGAACCATGTGACGGGCTGTATGTGAAAAGTGGTATAAAGCAGGTTGGCTCTTAGGCAATTTTCTCTCCAAAGAATTATTACAGTGAAAGGATGGAAACTGACATCATAAATACCCTCCTTACTTTTTAAACTGGAATGACTGCAGTGAAAGAACCTCTTAGCTCTTTCGCTGCGCAGCTGCTTTTTGAAGGCACTTTCCCTTATCAGCTCCTGTAGCCACTCTGCCAAGGAGCAGCAGTATGCCTGCTCAGTTATTTGCTGCCCTCCCCCAAACCAATCCTCTGTGAGACAACTGTGGGCAGCCACCATCTCTCCTTTTCTTCTACCAGGAAGGAGCTAATTCCTGTCACAGATGCCCTTAAATCCCTCCCTTCCCTATTCCTATTCAGAAAGCAGACTTACCTTCTCTCCCCGTAAGCCTTGTTTCAAACAGAAGTATATTCAGCCTCAGGTGAATTGGGATTCACACAAAGTTGTTTTTTTTTTAATTTAGTGTCTCAGTGTTCTCTGTTTGGATCACGTGTAATGCAACAGGACCATAGAGGTAGACCAAGAGAATGGGGGGGGTGGAAAAAAGTAGTAGTATCATTCCTTGGGCAAGTCAGAATGCAGCACAGACTCTGCCAGGAGCATCAGAAGGCTCTGACATGTTATTGCACAATGGAGCAGAAGAGAATAGCCCTGAGACACTCATCAGTGAGAGCTCAGATGGGTTGAGCACAGTTCAGAGGCCTCTGTCACTGCATCTGCTGCACTTACAGGTCAAGAATCTTCTAACAGTGCATATAATGGCCCTCAAGAAAGGAGCAAGGGAGAGAGAGATGTGAGGGCTCCTCAGCTGCAGCATAACATCTATTAACAGGATCTAGCACCCTACTGAAATTCTCCAATTTTCTACCCTTCAACTTTCACACAGGGAAGAACAGTGATCTTCCCATTCCCTCTAGAAGTTACCATTGAACCAACAGTATATTCAGCGTCCTCCTTTCAGTGTCTCAAATCGCAACCCGTTTAGAAGGATCCCCACACATGTATCACTAGAAGGCAGCTGATCATGACTTCTGGGCAACACTTTGAAGTCCTCTGCCTCCAAGTGCTTCAGTAGCACCGTAGCCACCCCAGACTCCTGCAGTCACCCTGATCACACCTACACACTCCCAAGGCAAGGTCCACACTACTCACTGCAGCACATGGTAAGCCAGACCTGCTAAGGTTTAGTGCAACGAAGGCTACAACTAAGAATAGAGTGGATTAGATTCTATAGGAAGCAGCACCGGTCTTTCTGTGCTTCAGTTCTTCCAACACACAAGAGAGGACAGGACCATTCTATCTGCAACAGCACTGGAAGTATAAATAGAGCAACACGACGAGCCCTGGCTGCACATGGCCAGATCAAAGGTCCACCTATACTTAGTGTTGTCTATAAATGGTCAACATCAAACACTTGTTGAAAAATAATAGGCCAAACAATGCTTTCTTATATGTTCTTCCAGATTCCAAAATTCAGCAGGATTCCCTTACACAAGGGAAACTACAGCACAGAATGTGAAAAAAAACCCAGATTCTCATGACAATACCATAACCACAGACCAGTCCACTCTCCTGTTCCAGACTGGAAGTCACAAGGGCTAAGCTAGGATAACCATACAGCCTACCATGCAGCTATGAGAAGAGACCCCAGTAATCACCTAGAGAAAATGCTATACCTGAAAGGCAATTCAGATTTAGGGAAGCAAAAGGCTCAAACATGACATTCTGAGATGACATAAGTGTTAAGAGGGTGCAGATCTGACCATGTTCAGCTTTGGCAGGCACTTAGAAGAACAGTGATCAAAACAAACTCAGCAGGAGATGAGTATCTACAGATTGGGTTTGACAGGAAAGAACCATCAGAGGTATTTTCCAGGTAGAGTCCTAGGAATACCAAGCATGTCTGAAAAATAGTTACATTGCTGTTACAAACTAACGCACCAGAACCCCCTGAGGCACAAACTATCCTAGCATCCTTGGACAAGTGAAACAATTACTCAGGGACAGCACTTGCACGTTCCTGGCAGTCACCCACAGCACTAGAAAACAAGACTGTTGCACCAATGCTGCAGTCCCCTCTCAAGGGAGCAGGGAAAGTAATAAAAGCTCTGTCAACATCACTACTCAACATGCTCCAGCTCCTTCATTCTGCTCTGCTCAGGAGGGAGCAGTATCCTGCTCACTGTTGTAACAATCACCTGCCTGGATGCTCGTCTACCCTGCCTCTTCCTGCCAAAGGCACTGCCGAGTTCCTCCTCCCAGCCACCACAGCTCTGTGGCAAAAAGCAGCTGGCAACTAGCAGGGTCCCCATCACCAGCACTCTACAGCTGTTCTCTCTTCTCCCCATGACTCGCTCTCAAGGGTACATCCATGAAAGCAGGCTGTTTTCTTAATGAGAATCAACAGCTTGCCAGAGGGCTGGAGCACATGCTGGCACAGCCCATCGCTCCCAGGATCAGTCGAGCAGGCTACTTCGCTTCCAACCCTTTACTTTCTTTATTAGCCCCCATCCCCAGCACTCACTGTTCCCACCTAAATGGAGCCAACAGTGTGAAATTACAAGCTTAATGGAAATGCTGATTGCTGATGCCAGAGCAATGCTGTTTGATGGCAATCCAGCAAGCAATAAGAAAGAACACAAATTTTCCAACTTCAGCGAAAGCTCAGATGAAAAACATGCTTTTTTCTTAAAAATAAATAAATAATTCTTTAAAAATTAAGGAAAAGACTAAAAAAACACACACCACAAGCTTCATCCCTCTTTAGAGGAAAGGGTAGTATTGAGCTCAATTCTGCTTTGTCTGACAGTGTACGTTCACACTGTTAAACAGTAGTCTTGGGAGTTAACGTTGCACATTTTTGCCTCAGGTTTTAAAACAGAAAAGGTGGAGAATCTGGAGAAAGAGAAGAAATATTGTGCAAAAACAGGGAAAGACTGCAAGGTAAGGAACCCAGGAGTGATGCTGCTTGAACACACAAAGGGGCCAGGGATGAATTACTGCATTCTGAATGCAGCAACCCCTCTGTGCAGAGAACAGCTTTGAACAGCCGACTGTAACACTTCTATCATTAATGGGACCATTTCCCAGGAGAAATTATGACACTACCTCCACTAGGTCACTATCATCTGCAAACTCTTAGTGATTCATAATCAAGTTCTCCAGTATTTGCTAGCTGTATTTAAAACAGGGCAGAGCAACATATCTGGATGAGACCTGCCAAGTTGAGGCAGGATGACCAAAAGGTTGCCAGACTTTTATCCAAGCATATGACAAAATTATTCCCTTTGTGCTCATCTCAGCAAGGCTCTGTTGAGAAATTCCATCCTGATCTCACCAGATGATCAATAACAGCCACAAATCTTCTATTATTCTTTTCTGTTCACTGGCTATCAGGGTCAAACTCTTATCATCAGTATTATGTTACCATAAAGTAAACTAGAACTAAGTAAAACCAGATACTTCCTAAAAATGACCCATACAGGGAATTTAGAACATCCTCCTTTAAAAGAAAGCCACTGAGTTTCTTCATTTCTTACACTATCTTCTTTAAGAGTTTAATACCAGGGCATTTCACTAAATGGCTGGAGTGTTCCCATGAAAATATTCTAGCTTTGGTTGAAGGAGTTAATGTGGAAAGGTGAGCATGGCTTTGTCCAGTTGAAAATGGCAGCAGAATACTACAAGAAGACATTTGCATTCTTCCCTCTGACCTTCCCATCTTGCTGCCTGTAAGTGAGCTTTGTAAGATGGGACTGGGCTTTTCTTTGGGGTAACATGGAGTGCTGCCAGGGGTAAAAATTAAATAAATCAATTAGCATCAACCCGCAACACACACCACAACTATAAACAAAAATTATTTTATAAAACTATCTTTCAATTTCAATCCTTTATTGAATTCTCTCAAATAGATAACAGGATTAACAGTTGCATTCCTGAAGCCAGCTTGTGCCAACACAGTACCACATACCACAAGGACCAACATCCCTATGAGTAAAGAAAACAGGACCCCCTAAGGGCTGCAAATTCCCAGCATGCATTCCATGGCACACAACAGTTACAGCCTTTAGTTTGTGTGAGAAACGAAGCCATTTGCTAACTGGCAAAACTCTCATGGCATCTAGTGACCAGGAACTTTCCCAGTGAACTAGACTATCTGGTACACCAGTGTGTGAATCCTGCCTCCACAAGAGCTGCAAGATGATAAGCTTCCCCTGCCAGGTAGCTGCTGCAGAATGTGACAGTGACAGCTGGATTAGAGATGAAGGGAAGACACAACATCACCTGACTTAGTCTGCTCAGCAACATAAATCAGAGGGCTGAAGCAGACCTGACCAACAGTTGTAGAACCAGAAATGACATAAATAACATACTCTCAGTAATCAATGTTTCAGCCACAGAAATAATAAAGCAAAGTGATTAAACAATTAAAACGCATTTTAAATATGCACTGCATAAGGGCAATATTATATATACTGGAAGTTGGGGGGGGGAGATTCTCCCCCACAAAAAATTGCTTCATTATTTTAAAATCTTCCATAGAGGAACCTTTCACATTTTTAGTATTCACCCAAAAAGATTTTGAATGCAGTACTATTCTTGCTATAAACACAGAACCTGACAAAAAGATCTGAAGAGTGTACAAAAAGGAAAAAAAAAAGTATCTTTTGTCTAGTAGCATTGTAAAAGTCTGCTTTGATAACCCTAAAATGAAAAAGGAGAAAAACTAACTTCTTGATAGTGCTACATTTTTGAAGCACCCTTATTTTAACAGTGCATTCTACATCTAACAAATTAACTAAGCTACAACATAAGGAACTATAGCCCTATGCTAAAACAATTCGGAAACTGATCTTCTACACTTACTAACGGCAATACCCACTTTTAATTCTACTTTGCATTCAATTGCCGCAATAAATAGCTATTTCATTATTATTATTATAGTCCAGATTTTTTTAGGCTCTACTCTTGCTATTAGAAGTCTTTATTAGTACGGCTTTTCTGTTTCTTTAAACATAGCTCATGCTTAAAGCAAACCATAGCAACTGTAAAGAAGTTACCTGCACCCCCTAAGCTCAGAGTGAATTGCTCAAGCATTGCTAATTTTGAGGTGGGAGGAGTTGAAGAAACAAGGTCTTTTTATATAAAAAGCTTAAATGACTCACAAAAACTCTTCTGGCATAGCTTATACATGCTTGACAACAACAACAACATATATAGCACTGTCCATCACTCAAGTGCTGTACAAACTAGCCCAAGAGCATTGGGCAAAACAGGCTGTTTCTCAGAACAGGGAACTGGCTGTTCCCAAGCTTCCTAATCAGCTCTGTGAAGTACCTTACACTTAACATTCAATTAATCCGTGTTTAAAAAGTATAAGGTACCTGGCACAATAGTCCAGGAGATCTCCAGTTGGTCAAAATGTCTGCAAGCAAACAGGTCAACAGTGTCATATTCACTTAGGAGTTTCTGACGTTGGCCAAATTTCCAGGCTAATCATCAGTAATGGTACATTGTCAGTGGTGAAAAACCTGAAGGTTTTCTTCAGCACTCAAAGGGAAGAGCTGCACACTAATGACTGATGGAACTGAAATCCAGAACAAACTGCTGAAAAGGGCTATTAAAAAAGAACCAAGATCAACAGACATCTCTGGATCTGAATGTCTAGTCTACCTATCAGTAACTGCATTTCTTAATCACTTTCATAGGTTAATCAGATTACAATTGCTTTACACTCTCCAGCTCTCTTTTTAAGATGTTCCAGAATTTACCTCCACTAGTGATCTGATATTTATTTTCACACTGCTTTTAGCTAGAACCAGCTTCTACACACTACTTTTGCCACCCACAGATTTTCCTTTCTGTCAATCCTGTTTCCAGCTCTCAAATCTTTCTCTGTCACCTAAACATTCTTGGTCATCTGATCAGCATAGCTAGAGATTTTTACTGCTTTGAGTGCCATTGTGCTGGTCCCTTGACTTAATGTGAAAAAATTATTCTAATAGAGAAGCTTAGGCTGGATCACATCCAAAGACTCTGTAACAATATTTTCTTCTTTAAGCTCAGATGTTGCAAAAGGAAGTTCAACAAAAATAAGATCATATGGAAACAATGTGCCAAATAGTGGCACATCCAAAAAAGTATAAAGTATTACAGACTGCATAAACAGCATAATGTGTCTTGAGAGATGCCAAAGCACCTGGCTCCACTACTTTTCTCTGCCATCATTGCAAGTTAAAATCAAAAAATGTAAATGCAGAAACTCTCAAAGTGCTGCTGGCCTTCCATACTGAAGACAAAGCATCCACAAAGGAAGAGCATCAATCCATCAGATGACACACAAGTGGCTTTCCTTAATTAGAGATTAGCTAACATTAGAATTGGCAAATGAACAGAAGGCTCCATACACTGCTACTGCTTCCTCCTACAACCTTTAATCTCAGTTCCTCCGCACCCTATACTGACTACCTACCCCACAGTATTCTCTTTGTCTTCTTCTCCCACTCAATTTTCTGCCTGAAAAAACTCTCCTCCTTTTATGTGCCAGGTAGAATTCTCTCCCTTTCTTTCAATACTTCCTTACACAAATTCCCACCAGCTTCTTTGTTCCACTCAGCTCTGTTGGGGGGCCTCCATCCTATTATCCACACTGCACCACAGGGGCATTGCTTCAGTCATACACTTTGTCATTCCAGAAGACAAGTGTGGGCTTGAAGACCTTCTGTAAAGCACACCTGATGGGGCAACCTGATATCTCAGACCTTACAGTGAATAGCTGCTCCTTTTTAGCTGTTCATCCAGCAGTGACAACTTCAAACTTCAAATTCTTCAATCCAAAATAAAAGCCTGATGGTCATATGAAGGATAGAAATTAATTCAGAAGTCTTGTGCTCTGGTTTAGAATTGTCTGTCAAATAGATCAAGACCATAGAAAGAGACATTCTTTCACATCAAAGGCAGCAGCATTCTGGGTAATCAAAGAGCAACCTTGACAGGGTAAGACTTAAGTATGAAACAGATCTCAAGACAGGGCTGGCAATTAGCATTTATTCTGCAACATAAACAGCATTCTAGAAGCACATCTGAAGCAGCCAGGAGCTGCCTTTTTACAGGTGTAATGTACCATTCCACCCAGGGCCTTCCAGCCTGTACAAACCACTTAGCAGCTCCAGAAGAACCTCTCTGTTCACCTCAACATCCTATTTTAAAAAAAAAAAAAAAATTGAAACATTCTATGGTAGTTTACTCCCACGAGAGGATCACCTAAAATACACAGAAATCTATGGTAAGCATGAAGCTCTTCAGCTACATCAGCTGTGCAGACATTCCAGTTCCTTCACAGAAACCTGACCAACCCAAGTGTTTTTATGTTACTGCTTTGCTTTCAAAGCATGCACAGTACTTAACACTTCTGAGGCACTTTATGTTTCCAAAGGTCTACATAAACACCAGCTAATTAGAGGCAGCTAACAAGAATTTCCCAAGATACTGAACCTCTGTGTAGTGAGTATTTTAACTTCTTTCCCCTCCCTTAAAATAGGGGAAGTTAAGGATTGAAAGATACCTAAGAGTGTGCTCCGTGAACTGTGAAACAACACTTTCAAACAAAAGGTGCTATATTTCAAACTTCCATTCTGCCAGTGTGTAGAAAAGACCCAGGCCAGCCTGGCCAAATAGAAATGGCTCTGGTTCACTGGAACTGCTGAGAAGATACCACACACATTGTCAGATGCAATTTCCATTCACAATAGATATCCACATTGTACACACTCATCTCCCGAACTGGCACTACACTGCAGCCATGCCTCTAGGGGCTCTGTTCTGAGAAAAACAACTGAAAAGGAACTGCTAATCTCTTAATTAGTGGCACCCACTTCACCTTCTGCAGGAATAATTTAGAAAGTCTGAATGGGCCACATGTCACACAAGATGAAAATTTAATAACTGAAAATTACTCTGGTTGTTGGTTCATTTCTTTGTACCTACATCTCAGCTGGGCAAGGCTACTGAAGGGAAGTACTCAGTGTCAGCTGAGAACAACTACTGACCATTGACTCTTTCAAAAGCCATCCTCTCTCAAATTTCTGATGGGAGCTGTATTACACCAGGCAAGTCGCTGATCCCAGGTCTCAAGCACAGCTTGAGGAATACACAATTAGGGCCATGTTCCCTTGAATTTTCATAAAGCTCTTGTTTAAGCCACAACAGCAAGGGGATTAACTGTACTTTCCTGGCTGAGCTACTTCACTGCTTGCTAGATAAGAACTGAAGCACATACCATATCCACCAAAGACACCTGTTAGGTCTCATCATCCATTCTGCTACTCCCTTCCCAGACCTCCCACGCAATGATTACATCATGTCAGAGTCCTACAAAGCTGTCCACTAGATTATGTCAGATTCCACAATACTTATTTATCTATCTCGGGATGCAAGTGGCATGAACCAGACTATCTACCAGCAACTCAAAGGTCAGAGTTAAAAAGCTCTTTTCCCTCACACTGACATTTCAAGGCCTGCTTTCTTCAGGAGCTGCACACAACATTCTATGTGTGAACATCTCTTACAGTAAAAGGAAAAGCAAGGTCCATCTCCCTTTACCCAAGAGCCTACCTCCTTTCTACTCACAAATATCTGAGAGAGAAACACTACTCCATAAAACATGACTCCATTTTCTCCAATCAGGTAAAGAGGGACTCAGGTAATGGAACAGAAAAACAAAGACATTTGGATACCACAGTGAGCATGGACAGACAAGAAAGTAAATTAGCTACCATTATGATAATGAACTGGCTTTCCAAGGGAGGTAATTTGCATGTAGCAACTAAGAAGCAACATAAAAATGCTTTAAGGGAACTGCTGCTTGCTTTTTAACCCTGTAGCAATGAAACAAGCAGTCATGGCCACCAAACAACCACCACTGTGGGTTTTTCCCAATTTGACTGTCTCTGCAGAGGCCAAGTACCTGACCAGAGCTCCCTCCAAGTGTAATGAAGCCTCACTCTGCATTTCTTCTGGTAGCACAGCAGCTTGTGCACAATCTGAATGCACCGTCTGGAAAAGAGAGGGTAAAGGATTAATGACATTGCATCTTCCCACAATTCCACAGCAAGCCTGGAAATATCCCTGAAATCAGCAGCAGGGAAGTAGACAAACTCGCAGACTATCAGAGGAGGATGAGAGCTGTGGCTTTGGCCTCCTAAGAGGAACCAACACTCTCAAAAAAAGAACCTGACAAAATGAAAGAAAGTGACCTCTATGCCAGTTTAAATTCAACAGGATTGGACTGACCACAAATGCATGTTTGCTGTTAAATAAATACTTTTCACTCTTTGCTACCCTTACCTAAGGGCCTCATAAACTCTACAAAACTAGTTACTTAACTTGCAGGCTCCATATATGTGAGATACTGCAAGTTATTGTAAAATTTGGACACACTGGAGCTTCTCCGTTTTTCTGGCTCCAGTGATGAGGTTAAAGGAAATGAGAGTGTCAAAAAAACTACAGGATTCTTAGTGTGACTGAGGTGTATGGTTTAATTACATTAAAAAGAAAAGGAAATATTTCCATCAGATTTTCCAGTCTCCCTAAAAATAATTTAAATATGAGCTTTGGAACAATCATGCAATATGCATACAAACTCTGGAATCCCCCAATATACAGACAGTGCACTTCTCAAGTCTCCAAATCCTGTAGGTCTCTATAGCATCCATTGTTCATACAAACTCTTAGGTGCACAAACATTCTTCACAAATAACATCCAAACTAAATATACAGTACAGAGTAAATTCTCTAACACTATCATTAAGGACAAGACAAAAACTATATACAAATTTGAGTTTGTTAGGCCAAGCTATTTTTAGCTATTGACATGTAGAAAAAACAGAAGGATGACTACAAAAAGGAAAAATCCCCTCTCCCCCAAATCCTTATTTCTCAAAAACACATTATCTCATTAAAACTCACATCTTTCTGAAAAGACACTGATGAGAGATACTGGACATCAGATAAACACAGAGTAATCAAATTCTAAAAATTTGCATGGAATTTATTCAAAATGAGGTGAAAAGTTCAAGACAATAGTTTAAAAACAAGGCTTTAACAAAAAATATGCAGAAGGTATACATTGTTCTTTTCAGACCTGTAGATAACCCCAAAAATACCACAATGAGGTAGGAACTGAAACTAACTTTGAATAAAGGCAAAACTACTCATATCCGCTGAGCATGACATTAAGTGCTGCATTTCAAATTGCATTCTCATAAATTCAACCAAGAAAAGGAAGCAAACTAACTAGGACA
Organism: Chaetops frenatus; assembly: GCA_013400775.1. NCBI lineage: Eukaryota > Metazoa > Chordata > Aves > Passeriformes > Picathartidae > Chaetops > Chaetops frenatus. Next base: position 124,182 of record VZTR01032171.1, read on the forward strand.
GACAGCTGTCTGGAGATCAGGAACAGCAACCCCTGTGGGAAGAAACTTCCTATTTCTGATGTTACTGGTACTGGACAATAACCAGCACCTTTTCACCTCTGTATCTGCTTGGCTGTAAATCAAATTATGAAGTTATCTACTCTGATGGGTTGTCTCTGTTTTTTAAAAGTTTCATGCTGAGGATTCATAATACCCATAGTGGACAAGAAGTACCCTCAGTCTAAGCAACCTGGATTTCTCCTTTAAATATTACTATGCCCAGCCTTGAGCAGCTTCATATTGTCACTTTTTAAATGTACTGCAGAGAAGTATGACACAACTTGTGCATTCAGAACACCCACTTTGTCTGCAATAACTGCATTTGCTATGGGATGGCTTCAGACAGGAGTACAGTGAAAGGACTGCACAAACATGCCAAAATGAATGGATACAAATGTCCACTGATGGTTGCTAGCACTCATTATTTTTAGTGTTACAGGGTTTCTAGATGTGATGTTGCTTTTGAGTCCAAGCATTTCACACCTTTCTCGTGGAATTCCAGAGTATTACACCCATCTTCAAACAGTTCTGCAACTGCCACCAAAAAAAAAAAAAAAATTCTCACAAACTCAGTTGAACTGTACAACCCTTGAAAAGGCACTGTAATTGCAAGGTTATTTGGGCAAAATCAGAATATGCTGAAAAGTTACCTTAAGGGAAAACATCCAATGTGTCTTTATCTTTCCTACAGAATATAGTGCTGTTCACGCCTTGGGGAAATTCAGCACTGTACAAACAGTCAGAGCAAAGCCAACAAACTGTCTAAATCCTACTTCTGCCCTCCAGGCTAAAGCAGTACAAAGCATTGGAGAGGCCCCTGTGGGACACATGGAGTCCTCATGAGTAACTCTGTCCTCTTGTCTCCTTTTGCCCATTGCTAAGTTTTACCCCTTGCTGCCTAGCAGGCTATTTCAGGCTTAAACCTCCCTCCCTCCTCACACTGCCTTCCAGGCATCGTCAGTCACGCTCACTTTTTCAAAACTGTCTTTTCTGCTTCTAGACCAAGATTCATCTTCTGGGAAGTGGGGATTGTTGCAATGACTCTATGTTACGAAACTTCTTTTAGACTGAAAAGCTCTTTGTGCTAGATCAAGTAGATTAGGAAAACAGTCTGAAACTGCATTGCTTTCAATTTTCTGGCACACAGAGGATTTTTGAAGTAGAAAAAGTTACTGGAAGAGTTCATGAAAAGCCATCCTGCTTCCCACCAGCCACAAAGTGTTATTTCAGCCAGAAGATTGCTCTATGAGCAGGATTCCACCTAAATTCAAACTTCAAATAAAATCACAATGAGTTACCCCACAGACACTTACACATAGAGGTCCATAGGAAACTCTTTCATCATGTGTGTTACAATGAATTCCACCATCAAATCTGACAGAAAAGAAAATGAGAAAGTAAGTATTGAGCTGGCTACTGTTAACTTCTAGTAGACTGCAAGGAAGTCAAACTGCCCCACCTACCTATCTCTACCAGACAATAGTCCTGCTTAGATGAAAGGGATTTCACTTTTTTGTTTGTTTTGTTCTCAAGAACATTAGACATTTGCTAGAATTAGAAAAGAAGCTACTGGAAACTGAAGGTACATACTGTAATTTGCTTTGAGGCACTGCTCCCACATAGGGTTTCCCCCACTATTAGTCAAATAAAGACCATACCATGAATTCTGATGTTTAGAATTGCTCTCATATTTCAAGCCCTGTCACTAATGGAAAATTCCATCAGGAAGCACATTTTAGGAAATTATTCTTGCCAGAAACAATGCGCAGCCCAGATGTTACTTAAAGAGACAATGTAAATAACATCTATTTTTCCTAAAACAAATTCTGAAGCAAGTAAAGCTAGTTTGATCTCAACATAGCCCTAAGACTAATTCAGGGGGGAAGAAAAAGGAGAATGTGTCTAACATTTAAGGGCTTCCAGTGTGAAGATGAGAGGCAAAGAGTATAGAAATGCAACTGAGAGAAACTAATCAATAAGTGAATGTGTGTGGGGGTGTGTTCAACCCAACTTCAGCATGAAATGCTTATGCTAAGCCACTGGTAACAGTCATGAGCTGTAATCTCCTAGGGCAGTAAGAGCCCAGCACTGTGACTCAATAGTGACTAAAAACAGTGTAGGTAAAGAGTGTATGAGATCTGATAGCCCTAGAAAGATTCTTCATGCAGCTGTTGTGTCTTGGCTTCAACAATCATGTTTGAAAATGCTGAAGTCTAAGACTGCTTCTGTACCATCAGGCTGAACAGCCATTCAGGGATCCAGGCTCCATCCATTTCTGAACCCATATATGCTTTTGGCCTCCACAGTAATGAGAGTCACAACTTAATCATGTGCTGCATGAAAAGCTTTCAACTACGCCTCCATACCCACAGGCAAAACCAATCCTAGCTACTAACATTGCTTGTTGTTTTTTGGCTCAGAAAAGGCTCAATGCCCAGCAAACACGTTCACAAATATGTTTTTGTGAACCATATGTTTGCCATCATCATATCATCTACAAAGTACTTGTTGCTGTTACCACACTCACCTAAACACTGAATTTATTATTCAACTGCCCTTCCACTTGTTAATAACTCAGGTCAAACAGGCCAAGTGGCTTCTGCAAAACTTTCTGTAAATATATATATAGGATTTCTTGCTACAGAGCTGCAATCTTGGATTTATCTGTGAGGTAGCCGTGTGCAAAGATGGGCATGGATTGCTGAAAATATCTTTAGTATGTAACTGTCCTTCTTTTCAGTCCATCCACCGCACCATTTAACCCTCACATCTCGTATTTCTATTGCTCAACAAGAGATGCTTCAGGAGCCACAAGCACCCACGTGCTCTGACAACACTCACCGAGCACCGCACACACCAGTGGGCGACAGGGCAGGTTCTTGTCTGCTGCTTTCTTCCGATGTCTCATTGGCTTCAAACACACAAAGATGGAAAGAAGTCAGCAAAAGCCTGAAGTGACAGTCTGTGTATTACTGTATTTTTCAAGCAAATAGTACCATCAGCAGAGGCTTCTCTTTTTCTCCAACTGCCATCTTACACATATTAACCCTAAAGGCTGTGGCTGGAGCAAAATTGTGTCTGCTTTCCAGCATGCTGATACTGGGGGTTTGTTTCTCTAGCTGTACAGCTGGAGGGCACTGTTCTACTGAGGGGAGGGACCCCAAGACAAAAACAAATCACACAGCAATTCCTCCTCCTTGGCTAACATACTCATTTGTTTCTGACCCAGAAGTCTGACTGGCATTCTTAACAGTGTGTGTAGTAGTCAATGGCCTTGGTGTTCATTGTAACAGATCAGAAAGGATAACTGGATACCAAATATGTTGTTAAGGGGTAATGACTAGTGTTCTTGCAGTATGGTCTCCATAAAGTAATATGTTGGTTTCTTTCTTGAACAGCAACACTTTCAAGTGCTGCTTCCCTGTCAGATGAGGTGAACTTGTCAGTACCACAAAGACGGAATGCATCAAGTTAGGATACTAACTAATATTCAAGCTACTTATAACTACAGAGTTGCATGAGCCAGGTAAGAACCCTTTCTCCACAAGAAAAAGCTCTGGAAAAAATACTTTCACATAAAGGTGAATTACTCCACCCAGAATGAAGTGTAAGCCAAGTAAGAGCACTCTAACTCCAGCTGGCTATTATGTATCACGTAAGGGCTAATGCTTGCTAAAGCTTAAGGCAGAACATTCTCTCTACCACTGATTTCCTCAGAGACCTCCTAATACACAGCTCCTCACCAGCTACACAGGCCTCTGAATTCACTGACAGGGCAAGGAGCTCTTTGTTCTTTGAAGAATGGAGACATTCTGAGAGCAATTTCAAAATCATTACCCACTACTGCATTTCTGATAGTATTTCCACATGTCTCAGCAATCTAGGTTAGGTGTCTGTAGCACCATTTTCAACATATACTTTCCATACATACTCAAATCCTCTGTGTTTGTATCCTAAAGAGAAAACAATCTGGAGGAAAACACTCACCATTCTGTGTAGGTTTACACGAAAATTCATGTTGTCATCATGAAGAAAAGCATTAGCATATTGATCCTATCGAAAAGAGCAAGAAAAGGGAGGAGATATGAAAAGCCCAACACCCTACAGTTGCCTTTCAAATCACGTGTGTTTCAGTGTAAAACTCTCAAGATACAGCCATTAAGTTAAAAAGCCATCTGTCCATTTCTTCTTGTCCCAGCCATGTTTCCAGCTATACAAAAGCAAACCCCTCCTGATCCCAATTCCACTTTAGAAAAATATATTCCTAACAAAACAAGCAGCAGTTCAGTCTAACTTTCACCCCCTTTGCTCATTTAAACTCTGGACTGCACACACCATGGTGTCACAAGTTTAACAAGTGCTCCAGGTATAATATAAGAGGTGGTTCTCCAGCACACCAGTTCTGTGAATGTGTGGATAAAGGTTAAAATTGGCATTTTGATGCCAGAAGTTACTGCAGTACTAGCAGATAGGTTTATGAGCTGTTCCACCCCTCAAGCAAATCTCATTCCAAGACCACCTCTAAATTAAAGAGGCTTCTCCAGTTAATGAACAGCCAGAATAGGTAATAAATAAACCCTCTCTTTAATATCAGAACCAAAGAATGCCCTTGTTATGTAGGAACAGAATTTCTTATCTAGTGTTATCTATGCATCCACCTGAAGAACAAGTGCCAAAACCATTTAATTAGAAAAATTTGAAATGTAGATGATTAGTTTTCAGGCTGCACCCTGAAGAAACATTATTACAGAATCCTTACACTGGCTATCAACCTCACTGCTTTTTATTCTTCAAGAATGAAAGGTCTTAACCTGCAAGCTAGCAAAAACAAAAAAATGCCACACAAACACAACCACCATTCAGGACATCAGTCAGCCATTAGAACATAGTCCCCATGAGACAGGGCCACATTCAGCAAGGACTGCTGACATAGCTCTGTGATGCTGCTTTCTCACCCTACTACCACATTTGCTACTTGTCTTGCTTGTGGGGACCTGCAAACACGTAACTTAGTTCCAGACTTGTATCCTTCTTTGGCAGAAGGGATATGGCACAGTCTGTGTTTACCATGAACAGCACAGAGCTGAAAGCCATTAGCACATTACTCATCTAAAAGCCATGCCACAAGGTCACTCAAAAGCTAAGAGAGAAAAGACTCAGGTTCATGCTTTTTTCTCTTCATCCCCGGGAGCTGGTTTACTCAAATAAGATGATCCAGTTTTCAAGTTTCAAGTCAACTTTAACAGTACTGCATCAAGTATATTAGCAAACATTAAGGGCCTGAGGATCTCACCACCCAGTACCCAGTGGATATTCAGCTCCTGCTCCACAGGAGGCAGGGGGATAGAGCCCTGTAACACGCCATCTGCTGAGCAGCTTCATGTGAGAAACCTACCTCTGCTATGCATGTCAGGATAATGAGGCACAGCTTGCCACTGTGCAGCCGGTGCTCATCTGCAAAGGAGAAAAAACAAGTCCTCCATGAGCCACACAAGCCTAGCAAGGCTGAAGAGCAAGACAGCTGTTGCAGCAAAAGAAAAGCCCAGCTTGGAGATTCTTCATAGTCCTGCTTCCTCCATGATAGCTAAGAGTCTGCTCTCATTAAGCACTCACCCTCCAGCCTGGCCACTAAATCCCAACCACTTGTCACCAGTCTGCACCAACAGCAAAGGTTCAGATTTGAACCTCCAACAGAACTGTAACTCTTCACTAGGCTTTTGTCTCATTTAGTTTTACTTCCACAGATATTCCAAATACTGTCTTTCTGTCACAGCAGAGACACGTTGTTCCCTCTCCTAGACAAAGTGGAAAGCAAACCATCACCATTGCTGTAGGTTATGAAACACACAGCAAAGCTTTCACAGAGGCACAGCACTGTGTAGCAGAACAACTGCTGACATTATGCTCTAAGTACCAAGTTTTAATCCTGATACTGAGAGACACAACCTACTTCACTCTTTGCAAAATCATGAAAGAGTCTGCAAAGACTCAGCATTTTAAGCCAAGAGTTTCACCCTGATCATGTTCCACAACTACTTATTCATCTCACAACTTCAAACAGCTTTTGCCTTGAATAGCAGCTGGAGCAAAACAGAGGGACTAAGGCAGAAGAATGCAATTTTTATTTGGATTATTTAAAACTCCTCTCAATTTTAACCTTGATTATAAAAAAACCCAAGATACATACAGCCATGGAGTAACATAAGATAGAACAAACCTCTGGTTCAATCTTTGCTCAAAGCAGAGCCAGGTAGAAGGCACTAACCAATCAAGCACATTTAAAAATCTTTGTTCTAAAAAACAACACACTTGGACCACATACCCCCAAAACCCTCAGAAACAAACCAACAAAAAACAACGTACTGATAACTAAATTCTGAGGAGGTTTAACGTTGCACATTCCCGAGATTTCCAACAGCTCTTCTAAAGCACAGGACTGACTACTAAGCACACCATCCCAGCCATCTGCCTTAGAGTCAAACTCAAAGGAGAGGGATTTCTGAAACAGACACACTTTCATATACATCAGAAGACAGCATCAGCCAAATTCCTTCTCTGCAGGTAACTTTTATGAACACTTTGCTAGCTGATGTGTATACGATAATTATAAAAACAGACAGAATAGGCTTAGCTAGCTGTTATGTCTAGTTTGACACCTCTTGTTTTCTTTTCTATGCTGCTCAGGGACAGATATTTACTAACAAGATGTGCCCTGAAGTGTGCTGATTTCATCTTGCAGCACTAAGTAAGATGAAGAGGAATTTTGGAATGGGAGAGTTAAAAGTCTCTCTCATCTCCTTACCTCAGCTAAAATGTTTAAGTGTGAAGTTTTGTACTCCAGCAAGCAGGAGAAATGACCTAGAATAAAACTGATACACAGGAGTCTTGTTATTTTTATATTCTCAGGCCTCTCTGTATATTTTTGTAGGTGCTGCCACCACGTCTCTCTCTGGGGATCATACTGTAAAGCCTCCTGTTTCACACCATGAACTCTGCCTTCCACCAATGTATTGTGAACATCAGACCATTTCCAGGAGCTATGGGGCAGCTATGCAAGCAGTTACTTGCACACACATTTCATACTTTCATGGCACCCTTAATTAAAGCAACAAAGCAGACCACTTTCTACAGGGAGGTGTACCAGTATGCAACCTGTGTCACAGAGGGGAGAAAATGACACAGAGGTGTTGGTTTCTCCCAAGGCAGCTGCCTCTGACTGACACAAGAGAGGATAACAAGAGAAGGATCTAGCAAACACAATCTATTAAATTATGCTCTCTGGGACAGGACCAAAACAACTGTCTAGTCCTGGATGTGGAACAAACCAGTTTCCTCTCTAAGTGTTCCCAACTATTTCAAGACACATGGAGTAAGTTAAAATTATTCATTCTTCTTGCTGTATTGGTGTCACATAGAAGCATAGAATTGTTTAGGTTAGAACAGACCTTTAAGATCATGGAGTCCAATCATTAATCCAGGACTGCCAATCTCCCAGTAAACATGTTCCTAAATGCCACATCTACATGTCTTTTAAATACCTTCAGGGACTGTGACTCGAGCACTTCCCTGTGGGCAGTCTGTTCCATGCTTGATCTTATACAAGAAAAAAAACATTAGGCAGTGCTCCATCCATAATCAAAATATAAAGACAGGAATATACCCACTAGAATTAGTAAGGATTGGTTTGGAAGGCACACTTTTTAAATGATCAATCAGTGGAGCTCACTACCACAAACTACTACAGTGGGAACGAGGTCTATCAGCTGCACAAATTTCAAACCTTATACAAGCTAGAACCAAAGTAAAGAAAGAAAGAAACATTAACTCTTGCCTCATAACACAATAAACCCATCTCTCACTGGCTTGCTTAGTAAGGAATCCCCTCTATCAGATTCCACTCTATCTGAAACTAACCCAGTGTGGCAGTTTCCAAGGCCCTGTGCAGACTTTCCACATTACAGTGACTAGTAAGTGCAGAAGTTAAATTGAAAAATATAATATTGTTCCATCAGAGTCTTGAATCAACAAGACAGACCCTGAGAAAAGCAAATGAGAATGATTAGAGAGCTGGTAAACCCTCCTCACATGTGTAGTCTATTGAAATGACTGAGCCGAGATTGATGTGGTTTAGTCCAAAAGACAAAAGCAAGAGGAAACATGAAAGCAGACTTTAAATACGTAAGGGCTGACACACAGAAAAAATAAATAATCCATTCTCAATATCTATCTTGGAGAAGATAACTAGTAATTAATTTAAATCACAGCAAAGAATTTAGGAAGCACATTAAGCTTTCCCACAATAAGGACAGTTAAACACAGGAATGAACAGTCTGAAAATGGTGCTCCACTATCACAGTGTCTTCATCCAACCTGTCAGCAATTCCTCTGAGAAAGGATACAGGTAAACCTGATTCTGCCTTGATTTCAAGGAGTTGTGGTTTAACCCCAAACAGCAATTAAGTACCATGCAGCTGCTCACTCACTCACAATGCTGCTCCTCTCCCCACAGCCCGGAGAAGAATTGGAAATAAAAGGTAAATCACGTGGGTTGAGATAAGAACAATTTAATAACTGAAGCCTCATCATCATAATCATGATAATCATAATAATCATCAGCAGAGTGAGAGAGAGTAACAGAACTGAACAGAAACAAGTGATGCACAACACAGTTCATGATACAATTGCTCACTACTGCCCATCCCATCCCCAAACAATTGCCCCTTCTGGGTAACTCTCCCAGTTTATATACTGGACGTGACATTCTGTAGTGTGGAATATCTCTTTGGCCAGTTCAGGTCACCTATCCTGGCCATGCTCCTTCCCTGCTTTTTGTACACCTCCTCACTAGCAGAGCACAAAACACTGAAAAGTCCTTTACATAGGGTTAGCACTACTTAGCCAGAGCCAAAATAACAGTTTATTATCAACATGATTCTCATACTGAATCTAAAACCAAAGCACTGTACCAGATACTAAGAAGAAAATTAACTCTGTCCCAGCCAGAATCAGATAGGGGTGCACTAGATATTTTCATGAAGTTCCTTTTGATCCTAATTTCAATTATTCCTTTTTCTTCAACTAGCTTGCTTACTGAACAAGAGCAAGACAGCCAAATACAATTTCACTGCAAGTTAGTAGGTAAAAGGAAACTGCCTGGTCTCTTATCCAATGCTAAGCATTCATGAAGTTCAGTAATTGATGTATCGTAGCTCTGCAGATCTCTTCATATTTCTGTTGTTATATCTAACTTAACAGCAAAAGTCGGTAACAGGCTGAAATACGGTGCAAAGATCGCTTGTTATGTTCACACTATGGTCCTGCCTGTATAACCACTGGCCACAACAGCACTCTTGGGTACCCTGAGCAGGAGATGAAACAATACTTCAACTCCAGCAAGCTGAAATTAACCCCCACAGAACTACAGGAGAAACAAAAAGCTCAACACAGAAAGATACTTTCTCAAGCAAATTACTGCCAGTGCAGTCTAAGTTGCTGCTGTCCTATTTATCATTACAGAGCTGCCTGTTTAACCAAAGGACAAAGGAAGTATTTCCTTCTAATGCTGAGCTTTGCCCTCTGTGTCAGCTTTTAAGTGTTCTTAAAAATACAGTTCTCTGGTCTCAGACTTCCCCTGTCTGACAGACAGTTTTGAATCAGATATACTCACACCTTTGGTATATAGACAGGCTTGGTTATTAGGTATTATTGTTTATTATCACATTCTTTCCATACCTGACATCTCCCCTGCCAGCATTGGGTTTCTCCTACTTTCATAAGTCTTATCTCACAAAAAGAAATCACTTAATTTTTTCAAAAGGTGAAATCTTCAATCTTTTTTTAAAAAGATTCCACTTCTATTTCTGGAGTCATTAGGTATGTTCCTGTGCCTTCCTGACTTCAGAAGCACTGTTTGCTGCATCCACAGAATTCACTTACCTTTTGTGTCCTGCATCACAATTGAGCTGTACTTCAAGAAGGTTATCAGCAGGTTGCTAGTCTGCACATCAGCATCCAAAGGCAGCTCTGCAGAGCTTATAACTGCAACAAAGCAGATAAGACACATTTATTCTATACAAATACAAGAAATAACTGTACAGAGAACTAAGACACAGACTCACAGGTCTGGGTTAGGATCAGCCTACTTTCAGGGCCACCTGACCTCCTCCTCCATGACCAACCAGGAAAGATTTTGTTACAAAGACTGGTACCACTCTCTCAGAGACCATTTCTCTTGCTCTAAGCACAGGCTGTGGTACCCTGTAAAGGGATATCCTTCTCTGTGCTGCCCCTGCTCCTCCTCCCAGGGAGATGAGCCCACTCTTTAGGCACTCATCAACATCCACAGCCTAGGGAGATCTGGATATTTGCACTGATACCCAATTAGTTCTTACAAGCAACACAGATAACATTCACACCATTCTCAATTTGGAAAGAGACTGTGCTAAGGAAAAGCCCTTCTCTGTTTCAGGAATTTTGAAATGCTAGTTCCAAAAGGTCTGTGTCAATTCCATTCTTCCCTCCCGACAACAGTCTCTCTGGCAGAAGCAACCCACAAGACACAATGTAGCAATTATTGCACAACCAAAGAGATAGAAAAGGAAGGCAGAAACAGAACTTAATAAAAATCAAGAAACAAAAGCTGTCACAGCTTGTGCTAGATACATCTTAACCCAGCAGGGAGCAGAAATGTACTTTCCATACCCGCAGCAGTTCACTGGCATTTCTCTAGGACACCAGCTGTACTTTTGACACCTTAACAGTGGACATCATCTGCCTTAGACTTTACAAGAAGCTATTTCATTTCCTCAGCTAATTGCACAATGTGCCTCCTCGCTCATTCCCACATTCCCCATGCACCATCTGAAGCACTGAGCTGTCAAGCTTCTACCATGTGACTGAGCCACATTTTTACCGATGACTGAGCCTGAGCTGTCCTTAAGGGCCATTGTCTGCCTTTCCATTTGGAAAGCTTTACAAGAAATATTGAAAGGGAGGAGAAAGATCAGTGGGAAACATGCATCATGCATTTACCTGCAGATCCTGCCAGGTAAGTCTGATACTCAGACTTACCTGTAGCTCAGACAAAAAAATCCCCAAACTGATGGAGCTAGCCTAGGAACACTTCAGTAAAGCACTTAATACAGTTATGTATAAAAAAATTTAAAGTGAAGGAAATAGGTGGGAACCCATAAGGAAATTTAATGTACATCAGAGATTTGGCAAACGAGATAAAATTGGAGAAATTACTGGTCCGAGAAAAAATTACTGTTTGAATTGCTTAGGCATCAGTTTAGAGAACAGTTCTCTTTTTTCCTGTGTTACCTGGACATAAGAAACAGTTGCTTGCTAATGAACCTGCTAATGGCAGAAAGTTGGGATATGTAAGCTCAGAGGAGTATCAGACTGCACACAAAGAATGGGATAAAAACATGGACAGATAATAAATACAAGATGAAATTAAATAATGCAAGCCATAGGGTCAGGAATTCGGGGATTTACTTCCATGGCAAGCTGAGAGCTCATCAGCTGCAAACAAAATACCATGATCAGATCACAAGACAACAAGCTACCAACATGAAGGGCTCAAGAGTGCAGTTGTATAACATATCCAGAAATGCACTTCCAGCAGAGACACAAACACTGTAATGCCCTGCACAAGGTGCTGGTGAGGCCTTGTCTCAAACACTGTGCATAATTATGCAGAAGCCATGTTCAAAGAGGATGAACTTAAATTTGAACAAGTCTAAAGACAGGCTAGTATGTTGATTAGAAGAACAGTAACATGACTGTTCTGGCTGCCTAGGGGGGTCAAACTCACAGGTTCTCACATTCAGGAGGTCATAGGTGGCTTGAATCACAATTCACCGAAGTCTCCCTCTACTCATGCTATAAAGACAGCCTAAGACAGGGCTCCCTTTGCACTGCAAACAGATCTGCAGACCACTAGTACACACTGATTTTAAGTATTATATCATCTCTTTTCTGTCTATCCTCAGGAATGCTCAAGGCCTTTTTCACTGTTGAGGAAAGAAAAAGGTGTTTATTATGAGATTGGACCTTGTAAGAAGTGAGGAATTACATCTTACTGTTGGATGACTAGGCTGGGGGCTCAGAGGGAAAGTAATTTGATCCTGTACACAACTATATTTAGCTTCAGAGAAAAGTCTGTTTTAATATAAAACACCTTTCACAATTCAAGGCTTGTATCTCATAACCCTGTATTTAGGCAAGTAGGGTTTCAACTGGGGCAAGGGCAGGCACAGAAGGATGAAGGAGACAACCAACAGTAAAATGCAGGATTCCTTAAGTCATGCAATGAGAGGCCCAGAGTACAGCAGAGGTTCTCGCGGAACTCAGGATTATACAATCACCTTCAATACAAAAATGTAGCCCTTGGAAACAACAGGTCAAATGGATCAATGTAACTTCACTGTTTGAATCACACAAAAAAATCATAATGGGGCTTTTAGGTTATAAAGGTTGCACATCCCCAAGTGTGAGCTGGTTTAGTCCATTCAGTCTTGAAGACCTGGGGCTCCTGATACATTGCTAATGTGCCAGGTCTGTTGGCAAAGTCTGTGCAATGAGACTGGAAGCTTTTTCACTCCCAATATTATGAATAGCTCAAAGATTTAGCTAAAAGTCTGAAAAATGTATTTATATCCCCAGTGGATCCTTCTTGAGCTGTTACAATGAACGTAGTGAATGAATATTTAACAACAGTAAGCAAACTGACATTTAGATAACTATGGTGACAGGCACACTTGATTTACATATTATGGATAAACAGTTTCTAGCAAAAGCCTCATTTCTGAAAAAAAAGAAAAAGAAAAAAAAAGGAAGAAATCACTCCAAAGAACACATCGGTGCTTATCCTGGTTCACGATACAGACCTTTTTTAAGACACATTTTGAAACTTTACAAGGTCTTAATTTACACTATAGGTTAACAGCCAGAGAAATTTCAAACCAGAATATGAACCCATTTTTTATTCCACACAGCATAAAAGAAAAGTACCTGAAATTCATAGCTGGATTTTTACATGTTACTGTAACTTGAAAGCAGTTCAACTACACATTTTTTAATGCAGGAAAAAAGAAAGCAGTCTTCTCATTCCAAAGCCAAAAAGGCTCTTGCTAACTGGCAGCCACAGGCAAATTTTACCAGCTGAGTTGCAAGACCTCAGTAAACAAGGAAAATTCTGACATGTCTGTAAATCAGCAGGACTCAAGCACTTAAGGGCCAAAAAAAAAATCCCAGCCAAGGGCCACAAAAAAAAAAAAATCAGAGTAGGCATCAGCAAGGTGACGGCAGATAAAAATAAAGCAAGCATCCCAGTGCAATTGCTGCCCACTAAGATCAGATCCTCCTGTTACATTTAGTAACCTTACAAGCTGCAAGAAGCCTCAAACTTCACAAGATCACTGCCTCTGCTGAAAGCAAGATGGAGGTTCTGTTTTGTCTTGTGGTAAATGAAAAAAGAAGAAAAAAAAGTGCAAACAAGCTGTAGATGTAGGTAAGCACAAATTCTGTCAGTTGTGTAATATGGTGTGGGAGTGGATACATTTGCAATGAACACATTGAACAGAAGCCCACAAAATGCCCATTCCTCCACATTTTATGTTATATGCACACAGAGACTTGAGACATAGGGGACTTTTTATCTGAAGCTTTTGTTATCCATGGCAACCAGATAGAATTCATCCATGAGGAGGATCATCCTTAACTAGGGTATCAAATGACCTGAATAGCTGATACAAATGAGTAACCCAGGCTGCTTTTCTTCAGAAATATTTCCAAACTGTGTTCTATTCAAATTGACTCTGTTCCTTCATTAAATACTCTTAAGCTCAGATGCCATTAAAGTACATGAAAACAGCCATTTCATTTCTTCTCTTAAACCAGGCTATATCTATCCATACCTTAAAATGAAAGGGTTTTATTTTAGATGATTTCAAAGCATATTTATGTGGACACATAACATCTCATTTAGAAGAAAGATTTCAGGGTAAGCAGTCCTTTACAAAGCCTATCAAAGAAAAGGCAATAATAAGAGGGAGGAATACTTCCACACCCAGACTGAATTCAAATCCCAATTAATTCAAAGCTGAGGACAAGTGCATTAACGACAAGCAGGAATCCACAGCAATTCTCTGTAAATCTATTCCAATGACAAATAATCCCAGGCAAAGGACCCGACACTCGAAATATTCGTAAGTAAAAGCCTACATAAAATAACTAATGGGCTGAATGTACCTTCATACAGATATTGGGGCAGTAATGTTTTCAGAAGGAATATCAGCATAATTTCATTGAGCAATATACAAGGCAAAATAAATAAATAAATCTGAGTCAAAGAATCTTGCTCATGTTCAGTAAGGCAAGTCACTCCAGGAAGAGACCACCAAATTACAGCTGTTCCAGACAAATCTCGTTAGTTGCAATCTTCAGAAAATAGTTTGCTAGTTATTTTACAGTTTTAATTTATTTTTCCTCAGGAGGCCATTACATTCTTACCATCTGAAGAAGGTGGCGTGGTTCCAAGTGGAGTGACAGGTGTCGTTGGAACTGGGGTTGTTGGTGTTGTCATCAGGCCCATTTCAGGATGGCTCTAAGAGAAAACATACACAGGTCAACTGCTTCCCCAGGCACTAGAAACACAAACCACTGCTTGTACTGTTCCATGCTCTTGCACATAAGACACGGCTAAAGAAGTCTCAAGAAACTTCAACCTCCCCTCCAAAGAGCCAGGCCATGGTTTGTAACAATTGAACTGTACATTAATTTCTCTACTCCACAAAACACAAAAATACATCAGAGAGTGGTGGCTCTCCCCAGCAGACAGAAAAAATGCCCTTCCCTAATGTAGAATGGGAGAAGGTTTGCAAAAGCCTACAATGTTAATAGCATCTAATTCCCCCTAAAACAACTCAAGGATGTGCATTTGAAGTCTTCCTCCAAGATCCTTTCACTTCTCTTTCCAACAGCAAATTCTCCTCACTCCTGCCCCCCACCTGTTCATATTCAAAAGATGATAGCAATTTATTACTGTCCCCCTGTAAAGCCCAGACACTGCAGGAAAACAGTCCATAACATAAATAATACTATCATTATCGATCCTCTCAGCTTCCATCAGACAGTCACTCTCCCCATTCCATCTTTGCTAATAGTTGCCTGCCTAATTACTGCCTTGACTTGACTCTTTGCAAGCTTCCGGACCTATCCACACTGGTGGGAGCGTAGGCAGTCTGCCATGCTATTTCTGAGTTTGGCTGCCAAGCAAAGTGTCCATTTCATAGAGCAGGTTTTACATAAATGTATCATCTGCCTTAATATATCATCACAATTTCATCAAGAACTGCTGATTTGATGTTAGTTCCACAGGATTTTTCAAAAGCAGATATCCTCCAAACTGCCTTTGAGTATCTCATTTTACGAGAAACCATAAATGCATATATTTTATAGGAAGCACAGACGCACATCCTACAGCTCAAAGACAATTTACATCCCTACAGCTACCAACTTAAACTTCAAAATACGATTTTTCACTGAAAGTCTTACATAAGCCAGGTTTCCTTCCACAGGTTTTGGGGGCTTACCTTCTTTCTCCAGAACAGTAACTGGCAGTTGAGAGACAAGAGTGCCACCCAGCAGTAAACCCAAGCACTCACAGCTGGTGAGCACACACTTAACGCTCCAGATATCCACACAACTGAATCCCTGCTCTTCCCGTGTGCCACACAGCAGCAGGGAGCCATTCATCAAGCACCAAGCAATGGACACCAGCTTAGGCAAGAGCATTCATCAGCTTTTATGAGGTTTTTTCATCATGACATGACCTACCTTGCCCTCTTATAAATGAAGGATTACAGACAATCTACCCAAGAATATCAGTTCTCCAATTCAACCCACTGATCAGTGGCTGCTTCAACTATCACTTTCACAAATAACTAGTCTATCCTTTTCTTTTTAAGAGCTTTTACTCTAGCTGATCTTTTTCTGCTCCACTCTTTTCCCTGCCAAGTGCCTCTCTTCCCTCTGGAATATCTTGACCACAGAAAGGCCTGGGTTGGTATTATACAGAACTGAAAGAGCAGAAATCTCTCACAAGTGCTGGGAATGAATAACCTGGGAAAAGACAAGCAGGGAACCTCAGCAAATTAACCATCCAAGCTTTCTTCAGAGGCTGTAGATCTGCTTATCAGACCTCTTCCATCACCACTACTGTCAAGAGTCCCCAAAGGTCTCCTCTGTCATGTTAAGTGTCTAGCCTGTGATGTATGGCTGCAGTTTGAGGACCTGAATAAACTGGAGAAACGTGTTAACTGTTTTGCTGATGCTGTTTTTCTCACAGATTAGTAAAGCAGTACCTACAAATCACAAGCAGTACCTACAAACCAAAATTAAAAGCCTGAACCTGAAGGTTTTCCTACACACATAAGGCTACCCTTTCAGCAAAATCACTGCATCAGACAGGCTCATTATCTGCCTCCCAGCAGCAACCGCCTCTGCAAACTCACATAGCATTTAGAAATGCATCCAGAGATTTGTGATCAGAGCAGTCCACTGCCTCTCAGAAGGCTGTTTCTCCACCATAAAAAACCCAAGGACAGGTGCTATGCTCCAATAACTCATTCCCATGCCAAAGGGGCTGGGCTCTCCAAGGAAGTTTGAACACAAAACAGTATTTGAAACAACTGTCACATGTCAGTCAGTCCCTAAGTGAAGAATACCCAAATAGACAACAACACACAGTCCATGCACACTCATACAGGACAATCCATCCAATTTAGGAGCTGAATCAGCCTCTCTCTCTCAACCTTAACAAAATTGTGATTTGCTCTGAGAGCTACAGCAACCAGTTTGCTCACTCCATCCTCCCCTTAGGTAGACTATCAATAGGGCACAGAAGGCACTCCATGCAGCCCTTTCCATTCAGTGGCAAAAATGAATCATTCCAACATGAACTGTGACCTTAAAACTATCATTTACTGTCAAGGCAGGAAGTATGTCATAAATTCTTTCCAGGCCCTGGCCTGCTTCTGATCTTTCATGCTGAACCTATGACAAGTACATAAGGGGAAAAAAAAAAAAAA
>VZTR01032171.1:162644-196968 GCA_013400775.1 Chaetops frenatus
ATCGCCCCGCGGGGACTGACACAGACACACACGCACGCACATACATACGCACACAGACCGGTAACAAATGGCCCCGCCGTCTGCGGGGACCTGCGGGTCGTCCCTGGGACGCGGCACCACAGCCCACCCCGCACCGGCGGCGGAAATAGGAACGGAACGGCCCGCGGCGGCGCGGAGCGGCTCCGCCCGGAAACCTGCGGCCCCGTGACTGCGCAGCGCCGAGCGGAGCTGCCACCGGCCCGGGACCGGGCCTGGGCCTGGGCCTAGCCCCGGCTTCGGTCGACAGTCGCCGGCGCAGCAGCAGGTGGGTCCCGGCGGGAGAGGGACCCGGCGGGTGCCCGGGGCAGCGCGGGGTCCTCTGGGGCGGCGCTGGGTGTGCGGGGAGCTCCGGGTGCGGCCGGTCCCTGGAAGTTGCTGCTGCGGAACCGGCTCGCCGCGGGGGGAAGGCGCCCGACGGGTCCGTGGGGGTCTCCTAGAGAGCCGAGGGAAGAGGGTGCCGAGGAGTAGGGTGCGGCGGGGCTCCGGGAGGGAACTGGATGGCGGCTGTGGCTCCGTGCCCCGGCTCGCCCTGGTGCACGCTGTCGCTGACAGGATGAAGCTGCGGCAGGTCTCCGACTTGAGTGACTTCAGCCGAGGCCACTGGCTGCGGGAGTTGCTGTGCCGCGGAGAACAGCCCAGCCACGTCCAGTCCAGCCCCGACGGGCAGCATCTCCTGCTCCTGCAGAAGAGCCGGCCGCCCACCCTGCCGCGGGTAGTGGCCTTCCAGCGCCACAGCATCGCTGGAGCCGACCTGGAGAGGAGCTGGCAGCCGCCCCAGCCAGCCCTTGTGGGACTGCTCTTCCTGCAGAGCCCTGTGGTACTGGGCTCCTGGGTACTGGCCGTGGTGTGGGAACATGGCCGGACGGAGGTCTGGCACTTTGTGGTGGCCGTGGGCTGGCAGCTGCTGCAGACACTGGAGCTCTGCCAGGGTGCCCGGGCACGAGTCGTCTCGGTGTGCAGCCAGGGAGCCAGCCTGGTGTGGTGTGAGGAGAGGCCACCGCTGGGTGCTCACTCAGACATGAGTAAGTGTGCCTTCAGGTTCTGTGTCTGTGCCCGTGCTCTGGAGGTGGGGGAGCAAGGCGTGCGGTTGGGTACTGTGAGGATAGTCCTGCACAACAGCCCCGAGTACCAGGTCCTGGCCTCCCCCCAACACGTCTTCCTAGTGCCTGCTGCTGCCGGCTTTGCCACCACTTCCAAATTCCTCCTCATCTGGCATCCGGAGAAGACAGAGTTCACCATCACAGCCCCTTCTGCAAGCTTCATCCACAGCAAGGTGCTGCGCTCCAGCAGCGAGTCGGACTTCAGGAAGCTCCTGCTGGATTCTGTGGGCCTTCTCTCAGGTTTTGTACCTCTGGACATTCACACCTCCACTGTGTCCAACAGTGGGGGTCTGCTGCTGGTGAGCACAAAGGGTTCCGTGAGTGTTGTGGAGCCAGACGGGACACAGAGACATATCTTCGACCTGGAGGGGGGCCCCTTGGCCCAAGGGAGTCCTGTCCAGCTGAAGACCTTTGGCAGCATCCTGGCCTGTGTGCTGGCTGGAGTACTGTACCTTGTTGACCAGAACAGTGGAAGGCTTGTAGAAAAGGAAGTCCTGAGCATGAAAGAGGTGCATTTCCTGGAATCCCAGGGAGAGGAGGACAGTATCCAGCTCCTTAGTCAGACTGGCATCTACAGCTTTACCTTCTCCAAACCTGAGGACAGCAGCAGGCCTGAGCCATGCCTGGTAGAGATGGTGTTTGAGGAGGCCTGCAGATATTACCAGAGGAGGAGCCTCAGCAGCTCCAAGCTGACAGTGGAGAAGTTGAAGAAAGGTGGTACATTCCAGGCTCCTGTGGTCCTCGCTGCCATCCTGCAGCACAGCCTCCACCAGAAGCAGAAGCCAGCCCAAGGCCTACAAGACACTTACACCAAGCTGTTGAGCACAATGAACCTGGAGCTGCAGAGCTACATGAGTCTGGAGCTCCTCAAGACTTGCGTGGTGAGTGCCCCAGAGAGTGAGGTGGAAAGCTACTGCAGAGAGCTGGTGGAGCAGGAGGTCAGCCGCATTCTGCAGTCTGACATGGACAAGGACAACTTGGCCTATCTGAACTCTGTCTTTGCCTCCTTCCCCAGGGCTGCCTGGAAGGCCACAAGGAGCTGCCTGCAGCTGCAGCAGAATGGGGATGGCCTCTTGGTAGCCAGGGCCACCCCAGAGGTGTGGAAGAAGGTCCTGTGTCAGCCACAGCTGGAGGAGGTTGGTCAGAATGGGATAGTCCCACTCTTTGAGCTCATTTGTGCCTCCTTCCTGAGGTTCAAACCCAAGTGGTTGCCCAGCTTTGTGGAGCTGACCCAGCAGTATGTTAGCAACTCTTGGTCATACAGCAGCAAGGAGGGCCCAGAGGGCCGAGTGCCACTGTACAAGAGAGCACTGGGAGTGCTGGCCCAAAAGAACAAATGCGGCGAGGCAGATGATGAGATGGAGCTGGAACTGCTGCTCTGCAGCAAGAGGCCTAAGGCCGTGCTGCAAGCTCTGCACCTTCTCATCCGTCTGAAGCAGTGGCAGCGGGTGGTGGAGGTGGCAGAGAAGTTCTCCAAACTCAGCCCCTTGGTTAACAAGGAGATATTCACCACACTGCTGGCTGAGTTTGCCCAGCACCGAGAGCTGGACCCTTACCTGGATAGGCTGTGGCCGCTGTGCCCCGCCGAGCTCACTGCTTCAGACATCCTCACCATGGTCCTCCAGCACCTCCCTCACTCCCAGGAGGACCCAGTGCCTTTCTCCAGCGAGGGGAACCAACTGACTGTGGGCTTGCTTAAGCCACTGCTGCAAAGGGTTGTGCAGCGTCCCAGAGTCCAGGATGAGATGTACTCAGATGCCCTGCAGAGCACCACCTTCCCCCCTCCCACCCCACCCCGAGAGCACAAAACCCCCTCAAAAGCAGTGGCTGATGATGTTCCTCAGCCACCCATGGCAAGGACTTCCTCGCCCTCAGCACTGCTACAGGATGACAGTGTGTGAAGGGGGAAGGACAATGTGATCCCAAGCCCTGGGTGCACAAGGAAGGGAAAGCCACATCCACCCTAGGAAATCCTACCTGTCCTGGCAGTACAGAAGCCTGCTCCTTTCTGAAGCGTCCCTGCAGCAGCATTTTGAAGAGCCTGTTGGGTGCTTGCAGTTGGGGGATCTCTGAGTCAGGGCAGGCTTTCTGGCTTATTCCTAGCAAGTGCAATTGTGTGTGTCCCAGTGGAGGAGCAAATGCCAGGTGCATTTGCAGATGAAAACACTGCTGCACTACAGGACTACAGAACTGCTCCCTGCCCAAAGCACTTTGGTTTTGGTTTGTTTGGCTCCTTTTTAACTCCACTTCTACTTCCCTGATCCTCTAGTACTGGAGGTGGAGTGGTAGGCAGGGATACACTGTCTTTCCCCCCCCATTCTCTGCTCAGTGAGTTGGCTGGTTTCTCCACATTCTGCCTGTGAGAAATGGGGTATGTTTCTTGCAGCTGGATCACTGATTCCTGCTGCTTTGGGCTCAGTCAGATGCTACATGCCAGTGTGGCACAGCTCCATGGTACTGGGGGTCCCAGCACACACGCTGGCAGCTGCAGCACTCCACACGTTGTCTGGCCACAATTCCTCTGGGATCAATCCTGTAGCTGTGACTGATTGCAGCTACTTAGCTGAAAAGAGCAGCCTAATTCCCTTATCTCTCTGTCCCAGACAGTACCCAAACTCTCTTCTGAGCTGAGAAGCCTGCAGCAGCCTGTGTGAGCTTGGGACTGGCCCTGCCTTTCCCTTTCCTTTGTGGAAGCTTAGATTACGCTGCAGGACACCCAGGCCCTCTGTTCCCATGTCCTCTACCTTTGCCCTTTGCATACAAAGGGGCTTTGTCAGGGTTGTCTGGCTTATATTGTGCCTCTGTTTGCAAAATCAATGTAACTCGAGCAGTTGTACAGGAAGATCCAGGTTCCAGCCTCTCTCGGGTGCCCTGTGCCTGGCCCTCTCCACAAGGAGGGAGACCCTGGCTGTGCCTCTGTCCCTGCATTCTGGGCTGTGGTATAAAGGAGCTGTCTGTTGCCTTGTTGGGCTGTGGGAGATTCACCTGCATTAGTCTTCTTGAGAGTGGTCTTAAGTGTGGAAGACAGACTCCTTTTAAAAATAAAGGTTCCTAAAGCAGTGCTGAGGTGATGGTGGATGTTATGAGGGTACACACCCTTAGGAGGAGGGCAGTCTTGTTTTGCATCTGGTGAAAAGTGGTCAGGCTCATCTCTCTGGTGCTGCCCAGCGTGGCTCATGACTGGTACAGCTGGGCTTGGAGAGCATGCCCAGACAGCCCATTCCCTCTGTGGTACTCAGCTGCTTACCACTATGAAGCCATGGAGGCAGGATTCTGCACAGGCAAGCTGGAGCGTGTGCCACAGGGAAGGGCCATCCAGGCCGTGCATGGCTGTGGCTGGGCCCAACAGAGAGTTGAGGTAGGGAGGATTTTTTTTTTTTAATCAAGAGCTATAAACTGTATTTTTTTGTAAAACTAGCAACAGAGAGCACCTGGCTGCCCCAGCGAAATCCTGCTGCCAGGCATAGTGTCAGAGCTGCCGTTGGAGAGATTCTTGTTTGTGAAACCACTGTAAAGATGTGGCAGGGTCTCCCCCAGGCAAGGGCTTGGCTGTGGAAAGTCCCTGTGGTGGAAAAGGGCCTGGCAAAGAGGAAGAGGAACTGCTGCAATGGTTCCCTAGAGACTGGCTGGTTATTGATGAGACCTTCCTTGTGGGGGCCCTTGTACTTGACGATGGGGCCTTGTGAGTTTCCCTCTCACTCTGGCAACCTCCACGCATGTGAGCAGAGGTAGGTGGCCTGAAAGGAGAGCTGGTGGTATCTGCTGTGGGCATTTTGTAATGAGCTGTCCTTGCCTCCTCTCCAGGCAGCTGCTGGCCTTGCCTGGCACTGCTCTCACCCACCTCCCAGAGCTGCTCAGGAGGAAGATGATGGATGGACCCAAGCACCTCTTGGAGCCATGGCTCCAGGGATTGGAACACTGCCCTGGAGCAGCACTGAACGGGGAGATGCTGAGAGCAAGCCCCACACCTTGGTAAAGGCTATGCAGTCATTTGGGGGGGACATCTTCATTGCCAGGGCTGGGTCTGAGTGCAGGTGGCCACAGTGAACAAGGGTCAAGCTCCCTGCCTTCCAGCACTGGCTCTACAGAGAAGGCAGAGCAAGGAAGAAGCAACGCCCACAAAACCAGCAAGTGGAAACTGAAGCCAGCAACAGTCCTGTGTGAGCTGGTGTCCCCGAGGTACAGCAAGGAAAGAGGAAGCAGGGAACAAGATGCAGTAGGGACAGCCTCGGAGCAGAAGCTTCCATGTATGGGCCCTAGACAAGCAGGAAGTAGTCAGAATTCTGGAGGCTGAGCGTTCAGGGCAGAGGAAAATGAGACAAAACTGAGCTGAATGCTTTCCAAAGGGTTGCTGGATATCTCACTCCAAGAACCAGGAAGGGTGGGCATCCGTGGGGGAAGCAGTGGCCAAACCAATCTGAAGGACAGATTCAGCTGAGTGATAGGCAAGCACAGGGCTCTCCCTGCAGTCAGACTGCTGGGGGAAGACAGCAGGAGGTAAGGCCGATGCAGCTTCAGATAACGCCCAAAGGAAAAACTAGCCATTAGATCTGAAGGCAAGTGGAAAAAGCAATAAAGAAGATGCACATAGTGGAGGGGGGAGCTGGCCAGCCTGGCTCTTTCACTCTGCTCCAGAGAAACTTGGACTTTGCAACAAAGGAAATGAGTCAAGCTGCTCACGTATATCCCCTGTGCCTGACACGGGATGGTCGCTGCGCTTGCACCAAGAAGCAGCACAAAGCAATACCTGAACTCGCCCCAAGGCTCTAGACCAAATCATCCTTGGTTTATCTGTGCACGCAGCTCTTTCCATGCAGAGCACAGGGCGTGCAGGGTTGGGCACAGAAAGTCCCCATGCCACCGTATCTTGCAGAGGGAAGGAGGTGTGGGCTGCAGGCACCCCATAAACTCACTGGCAATCTACAGATGATACAAACCAGGGTTGCCAGAGGGAAGTGATCATGTGCTGGGCACAGCTTGGAGTGGCACTTCAGGGACAGGAGCTCTTTGTGTGGTTTGTCCCAGGGATGCACCTGGCACTCACCCAGTCAGAGGTGCAAAGAGCTGCCCAGTAAGGGGAACATCACCCAGTCTTGGTAATGCTGAGCAGTGATCCTGTATCGACCCATGGCCTGGCTGTGGGCAGAGCACACCTGGGAACACCAGAAAGAGCCCTCTGGTCCCAGGCACAGCCTCAGCTTGTGCCAGCAGCAGGGAACCCTCCAGCCCCTACTCCTGCATACTTCCATCACTGCTAGACCTGAGGAATGCAGTCGCATCCCACAGTGCACACAAACATACCATTTATTGTTTGACACCAAAAATAGCAGCCCTGGAAAGAGGCAGGCTCCCTGCAAAAATAAATAGTCACATTTTTCAAGTGAGGGGGTCTGTCCGTTTTCTCCTCCATCTGCGGGTGGCAGGGGCTAATGCCTTGTGGAAGGCCTGGGGATTTTGTAGGAGTTGAATGCGGGTGGCCTGAAAAACCAAGGTCACATATGTCATCCCCAGCCACAGAGGGGAGCAAAGGACAGCTCAGGATGCACTGGGATGGTCAAATATCATCCCACTCCTATCACCCATCCCCTCAGGAAATAGGGGATGGAGACAGCTTCCCCAAACCACCAGCTTGGGAGACTGGGATCAGCAGCACCTCCGGACCTAGGAGTGTGGGAAGATGATAGGGGACACCACAACTGAGTGCACTACAAAAGTCCCATCTTCACAGCCATCCCCTGGTACCAGCACACTCCTTGGTGTGCATTCACCTGTCCCCGCCCCCCTCCCTCTGTCCCCTGATCCCTCTTGTACTACAGGGGCTGCCCCTGCCACCCCACACAGGGATCTGGCAGTGTAAGTAGCTTACATCTCAAAGTCTTCATTCCTAGAAAGGAGAAAAAAGAAGGGGTAGTGTTAGTGGGGCAAGAAGATGCCTTGTGGGATAGCCCAGCATCTCATGGCAGGACAAGATCTCCCACGGGTCACAAAAGGAGAACACGTGGGCTTCAGGGTGTTGTGGTTCTGTCCATTGTGGCTGCCTGATCTGAACAGAGGGCACAGGCTCTTACAGTTCCCAGAGCATCAGTGCTCCTTCCCCAGGCAGGCAGAGCAGGGCCCCATGCTCAGCAGCTCAGCAATACCCAGCTCCCTATGCTACAACTTCAGTTCCCTGAGGTTCCTGGGCAGCTGAGCCCATGTCTCCAGCCAGCTCCGAGCGGTGGCAGGAGCTGGAGAACCTCCAGCACGGCAGCTGCACCACTGGGCCACAATGTAGCCCTTAGGAGCTGGAAATAAACTCACTACCCTCAGGGGTCAGTGCCTGTGCTGGTGGTGGAGCTGCCGGGCAGAGTGTCCCAGAGGGCTGGGGGGCAGCCCCAGGACACCGTGGCCTCAGGCGTGTGAGCAAGCACTGCACCCTCGTGGCTTTGCCACCAGCCATGCAGCACATTGCTTTCTGCACAGCAGCCAGCTCTGCTCCCATGCCAGTGCTCCAGCACAAAAATGGTGCAAAACAGAGCAAGCCAGGCTGGGGCTGCAGCCCTGCTGGTTCCTTCCTCCAGAGGGGATGCACCTTTGTCTGCCCAAAGAGGAGGTTCAGAGCAGGCAGAAAAAAGGCCCAGAACATCTCTATCCTCAGAAGCTGAGGGCCCCAAGCCACCTTTCAGGTTCTCCCCAATCCATGTTACTTTAGTATGAGCCATACTAAAGTATACAGGCTACCATAGAACATGAAGGGACAGGTGGCAGGGGGACCCCAGACACAGTGTGGTCACAGGGGGTGGGGCTGCTCCTCACCTGTACACATCAGCAATATCCATGCGGCGGTAAAACTTGGCAAGTCTGACAGCCAGGATGATGCTGGGCAGCAGGAACAAGGTGGACCAGCCCAGGCTGAACCAGAAGGCATTCTGCATAGGGTGGAGGAAGAGCCATTAGGTCCAGACAGCAACTGGGAGCATCTCTTTTGCTCCCAGGACTCCCTGATGACCACCCACTCCTTCTCAGAGCCTGGCCTTTCCTCTTAGCCACAGCAATTTCCTGGGCAGAAGCTGAACACTGCTTCCTGTGCATCCCTGATCCTTCTCCACATCCCTCATCCTGTGCATGAGAAGGACAAGAGGACCTCACTGCCACCCCACACACGTGTGTCACTCTACACACCACTGCCCCACTCACCACAGAGTCCATGATATAGTCACAGCCAATGACCTCCACATTATCCAAGGACTGAGCTATGGGCTTGCAACGTGCCATATCTTCTGTCACCTGGGGACGTGGTGGAGACAGCATGTCAGCATCCACCAAGATCTGCAGCTCATCCTCCTCTTCACCTCATTGAGAAGGCTCAGCTTACCCTGCTCTTGGCCCATGAAATGTAGGTCTCAAAGAAATCCAACAGCTGCTCCAGGAAGGCCAACGTCTCCTGGAGGGGCATGCAGAGAATGGAGATGTTGCACCACCAGCCCCCTCTGTGCTCCATGCCCCATGTCCCCTCCATATCAGGATCAGGGCTCTCAGACCACCTCAGCCCAGCAGCAATGGGGCTGAATGCTTCACCCCACCCGAGTCCCTTGCCCAGGATGCCATAAGGGAAGGGGGCACCCAGGGGTGCAGGAGACACCAGGGAAGGTGGGTAGGATGAGCAGCCAGACAAGGTTTGGCTTCCCTGTATGGAGGGAGGTCTTGGTCAGGGGGTCTGGCCTGTGTGGCCTGGCAACAGGGCAAGGCAAGCTCACGTTCTTGATGATGTTTGATGTCTCTGTCTCCAGGAACTCCTGGGTTTTGCTGGCTTGGTCCAGTGCATCCACTGTCTGTCCCTGAGGTGAAAGGTGCTCTCAGCAACATGATTTAAGTGGGGTGTCTGCACTTCACCAACCCTGCACAGCAGCAATCCCCGGGGCACAGCCTCTCACAGCTCTGGTGTTCCCAGCAGTCACATGTTGGTAGTGCCAAGTACCTCAGGTGGAGGGAGCCTGCGCCTGGCAGGGTCCATGGCCTCCCTCCCTCTACCCCATGAACAGCCCCTGCAGCACATGAAGAGTTCAAAAGCAGCCACCAGCCCCCTAGACTGCAGGTTAGCCCCACCACCTCCACTGCAGGACCTCGAGGGTGCTTTGCAGGGTACCCGGGACTGGTGTGCACTCCCCTTGTACAGCTTACCTCTAGCTGAGCAGCCCCACTCTGCACTGAGTGGATGTTCTCCTTCAGACTTCGCTGGGGATGGAGAGAAGGGGGCTCAGAGGTACAGATCTCACAGCTCAGACAAGACCCTGCCAGCAGGCTCTGAGCTCTAGGGCAGCCCAACCCAGCATCCCCAGGACATCCCACAGCATCGCTCACCAGTGGCCCAGAGAAGCTCGCCTGCATCTCCTTGTCCAGCTCCCTCAGTTCATGAGCATTATCTTCCAAGTCCTTCCTGCCCTGGAAGAGCCACAGTCAGCAGTGCCCAGCTCTGTGGGCCAGGCTGGGGAAAACAGCTGGGCGAGAGTAAAGGGCCTCCCCTCAACACCCAGGCAGGCACGGAGGAGCCCTGCAACCAGTGGCTTTGGGGACAGGGTGGCCATGGCCCTGGGGTGTCATGGTCTCTCACCAGTTCTTCTGCCAGCTGCTCCAGCTCTGCAGCCAGATCCAGGAGGCTTCCCTGGGTCATATTCTGCTCCAACTGAAAAAGGCAGAGACAGAGCCATGAGAATGAGGAATGGGGTTCACGAGGGGAGCTATAGCCCTTCTTTGTGGGGTAGAGTGGAGCCAGGGCCTCCTGAGCAGAGGATGTGCCTTGTTACCCTAACAGGTTACACAGATGGCAGAGGATTCCTGCAGCAGCAAAAAGGAGAGAGCAGTGGACCTCCTCAACCCACATCAAACCCACCCAATCCCGAGACCAGGCTGCACCCAGCACACCTGCTCCAGGGTGAGGGTGAAGTTGGGGGGCTGTGCAGCCTGACTGGCTTTCAGCAGCAGGTCTTTCTGGCTCTGGCTGAGCAGGGAGATGGGGCTTAGGGTGATGTTCATCTTCTCAAAAGCTGTGGAGATGTTTCCTGTGTACTGACAGAGAAAAAGAGGCCGTGATGGGACACATGCTGGCCCCTCAGGCCTGGGTGGGGATCCCTGCCCTCAAGACTCTGGCACCCCTATACTCACTTGGCTGATATTCAAGAGCTCATCCAGGGATATGCTCTGGTCCAAGTGCAGAGTTTGCCACAGGGAAGCATCTTGCTGGCACTGCCTGCAGGATGGGGGTACAGGGTTGAAAACAGGGCAGGTTAGGGCCAATCCCTTCCAGGAGCATGTCCTCACCTGTGCAGGTAGGCTGCACCTTGCTCCTTCCCTGTGATCAGTGCCTTTCCCTACCTACCTACAGCCTAGGCAGGTAGGGCAAGCTGCCCTGCTCCTGGAGAGCATCTGAGGGCATTGAGCAGCTCTACCCCTGCCAAAAACACAGTGTCAGGGCTTGGACTCACCTGTATATCTCTGAGAAGTTTGCCGTGTCACCCTGCAGGCCCAGCAGCTCTGAGAGGTTGAAGTTAGGGATCACACCAGGGGTGTCCAGGAGCTAAGAGCAAGGAAAGAGATGGAGAAACTAGACACAGCACAGGGCAGGACACCTTGGAAAAGCATCCTCCATGGCCAGGACAACCTCTGTTCCACCAGCAGCCCTCATTTAGGCAGCAGTGATTCCAGGCAGGGCTGTCTCCCCACAGCAAGCTTACCTGGAAGAGCTGCTGATTGCGCCAGGACTCACAGAAGAACATGTAAATATTCCCCCCCAGCAGGAAGATGATCATCACCATGAGCATGAGCAGCCAGGAGAAGATGAAACTGAAGCCAACCCCTCTGCCAGGGACAGAAATGCCATCAGCACCCACAGCCCTATGGCCCAGCACTGATGCTGGCACTGCCCCCAGCTCGCAGAGCCCAGGGGCTGCACACCCCTCAGCCCCACAGCTGTGGGAGCTCCACCCTTCCCACAAGCATGTCTCTGTTCTGCCTTCAGCCCCCAGAGCATGACCAGGCTCTACCCTGGAGCTTGCATTCCAGAACAGCTTCCCACAGCTTTGCGAGGCAGCACTCCCCCGCAGAGCTGCAGGACCACGCACACACTGCCAGCCCTCGCCCTCACGGGGCACACGGGCTCCCCTCCAATGCCTCTCACCAGCACCATGTTTGACCTTCAATTTACCACCTGCACAGGGAGTCACCATGGGGCAGGCCATTAAACTGCAGTAATATGATGATTTAGGAACTTGAGCATTCCCAGGCCAGCCCTGCCCACCCATCCCACCGCTCCTACACACATCCTTAGCAGCCAACTCACGCCATGAAGAAGTTCCCGCCAGCATCGGAGAGGCTGCTGCGCTGTGTGGGCAGCACACCTTCCTTCAGCCCCAGGGGCCCCAGCAGCAGCCCAAAAACGTTGCAGAGGACCACCAGCAGCACCATGCAGCACAGGAGGGCACACACAATCAACCTGGGGCAAGACAAAGAGCAGGAATCAGGCAGCAGGACCTGGGACCCAGCAAGCCCCCACCTCCAGGAACTGGAGGAGCAGGAGCCTTAAAACTCTCCAGACAACAGAGCCAGGGACACAGCCCCTCACCCACCTGAGCCCATCCCAGGCAATGATCGGCTCCCTGTACTCCTCTAACACCAATGTGGCATTGTTCACAAAGGCCCCAACTTTCTCCTCCACATCCTGGAGCGGCAACTCTCCCTTCAAGCTTCTGATCTCCTGCCTGATGAGGCCCAGCTGGTCCTGGCTCTCTGCAAGGAATGGCAACACGCCAGCACTGCATGCAGGTCATGCAGGGCAGCGGGGACTCACAAAAGATATGAAAGGGGCAGTCATGGCCAGGGATGACATTGGCATCATGGCACCTGGGCACAGACAGGGCTGCAGGGAAGGCCTCCAGGAAAGAATGGCTTGAGAAGGAAGGAGGGAGCCCTTGGAGAGGGAGAAATCGGCATACAAAGCCCTGCTTACTTGCCACCACTTCCTGTGACTGCTCTTGCACCTTGTCAGAGATTGTGTCCAGTGTTCTGTTAACCTGCATCCAGGGGAGCATAGCATAAAACTCACATCCCTGCCCGCAATGCAGGGCTGAGCAGCACCTCCCCTTGTCCCCAGATCCTAGTAGCACAGGACAGCCAGGCTCCCCACAGCACCCAGTTCACCCTACCAGTGTGCAGGGATGGTTGGGACAGTGAACAGACCTTTGGCCGGCCCTTTCCCTCCATGTCAGACACACTGAGTTCCTGACAGAGCTCTTCCCAACCCACTCCCCTTCAGCACAGCCCCAGCAGTTGCAGGAGCACCCAGCTTTGTGTCTGGGTGGAGGGCGCACCCCTTACCTCCTCTAAATCACTCTCTATGTTTGAGGCAGAGACCTCACTCAGTGCCTCCAGCTGCTGCTCCACACCTGGGATCTGCGGGGAAGAGCCGGGGGTGAGGGAGCTGTGGGGGCTGGGGCAGGGGCTGCTGGGGCCCCTCACCCACACCCTGCCCCTCCTCACCGTGCTGAAGTTGGCGGTGAAGGCGAGCCCATCCAGAGACACTTGGCTGCAGGGGCGGCCACAGCTCTGCAGGGTCTGGTTGAGCCTCTCCCGCAGGCTGAGCAGCCGCGGGCTGTAGTTGCTCTGCAGCTCCCTGAGTTCTGAGCGACTCACGTCAATGCTGCCAAAGGTGTCATTCAGCATCTCCATCCCTGCGGAGACAGTGGGGAGCTCAGGGCTTCATCCTGCCAGAGTGGCAGGGACTCGTTATTACCCAGCTGTACCTCAGAAACCCATGAAAAAATGCAACACAGGGCACTTGCCCCAGGGTGTGGGTGGGAGGCCAGAGGGATCCACCTCCAAGGGAGTCTTATCCAAACATGCACCTACCCCAGCTTTCAGTTCCAGCATCCCCCTGAGTCCCCTGCAAGCTTCCCAGGGATGGGGCCTGTACCTTGCAATAGGCTCTGGAGAGATCCCAGAGCCCCATCCGTGCTGCTCCTGATGCGTGAGGTGATCATGCTGCCCAGATTGGGCCCAATGTCTGCAGAGATGGGAGAGGTGGTGTCAATGACAGGATCCCTGCAAGGCCCTGGGGCTTGCAGGAAAGCTGGTGAAAACACTGACACAACCAGCACCCCACCTTCACCCACCCCCCAGATAGGGGGCAGTGGGGATATCCCCACCCTCTCACCACATGCATCACCCTTCCCAGAGAGGAGCCTGAATGGGGAAAAGCAGCAACTGGAGCAGAGCTGGAGCTTGGAGGAGCCTCCAGACCCAGCCCCTTCAGGCATCCCCATAAGAACCAGCCCCATGACCCACAGGGCAGAAAGGCAAACCCATACCACACCCCCACTGCCCAAGAACCCCCAACCCTGGAGCAGCTCGCCACAGGGCCACGGGATGCTCCAGCCCCTCCCATCGCACACCCTTACCCTGGAGGCTTCGGTTGGCATAGTCCAGCGGGACGTCGCTCCTGGTGATGATAAAATCAACTTGCTGTAGGGACAGAGATGTGGTGTCACTGAGGGTGGGGACCTTTTTCTGCTGAAAGCCCTCTATTGCCCTTCCCCAGGAGGCTATTTGGGCTGCTCCTCCTGCCTGGCCCCTCGCCCCCCAGATGTGGCAGGGGGAGCATGCGTGCCTCGGGGATGGAGGCCAGGTAGGTGTGGATGTCATCCAGAGTGTTGTTCACATTGGGGAAGGTGCTCTTCACAGCCTGGGAGAAGCGGGCGTTGCTGATGAAGGCACAAACACCACCAGCCCTGCAAGGGAAGGGTGGCAGGGTCAGCATGTGGGGACTTCAGTCCCAATGCTCCCCACCAGTACCCTCCAAATCCACCCACACAGACCCCAGCCTGCAGAGTCTGGAGCACACCAATGAACCCTGCTTCCAGTGCATCCCAGCCAGTGCCCTGCACTGAGGGACCAGAGAGAAGGGACATGGGAAACTGAGGCACGGGGGAGCCCAGTACACTGTGGGGAAGCTGTCGGGAAAGGTCTGCAGGGTGCCAATGCGCAACCCCCCGGGGCCAGCTTCCCACCGCCGCTGCTTCCTCTTCTTTGTCCCGCCGTGCCGGGATCTACTCGTGAACAATGGCAGCTTCCTGGCACGGCCGCCAAGCGCCGGCATTTCCAGCCACCCCTGGGTTCCATCCGGAGCCTCCCAGCCAGCGCACTCACAGGAGGAAAGCGGAGACCAGCAGGACAGAGGCCCAGAGCGCCCGGCGCCGGCAGCCCATCCGCCGGCCCTGCTTCTGGTACATGCGGCCCCCGCAGTTCCCGCAGCAGCGGCAGCAGCAGAAGCAGCATCCCACCAGCGGCACGAGGATGATGAAGAGGACTCCAATGGCCGCGCAGACGAGGAAACCCAGTTCGTAGAGCAGCAGCTAGGATAGGAAGAATGAGAGGCAGCATAACACTGGTGCCCTTGAAGGCTCCTCAGCTCTGAGTGCCGTGTCCAGGCCCAAACAGACAAAATGGGCCCCCCACGGAGCAGAACATCTCCCCTTGCTGCTGCCCAGCATCCAGGGCTCAGCCTCCAAGCAGCACCCACCATCTTCCCCCAGTTCACGGTGGTCTGGGGCTGCTGGGTCCCTGCCCCAGCTGGCTGCTCACCTCGTGGATGTCATCCCGGGTGAACTCGCTCTGGGACTGCCCAAAATTAATCAGCTCTGGGGGACAAGAAGCACAGAGGGCTGTGAGCAGGTGCTGGGCCCTGTGGGGCTCTCCAAGGGGGCCTCACACCCTGCTCACCCCAGAGAGGGGCTCCCAGCCCCAGGCATCCCCTGAAGCTCAGACCAGCTCTGAGTATGGCATTTTCCTCCCTCCCAGCTGCCCTCCCCAGACATCACAATCACACAGCATTTTTGCACCTGGGAAAAGTGCTGCCAGCCCCCAGGCTCTCGCAGGTCCACAGAACTAGGGGGTTCCTCACCACAGTGGGCATAAGGGACACTGCCCTCCTGCAGCCCAGCCCTACGCAGATGTCCAAGGGCACTGCCAGCATAGAATGAGTACTGGGGCAAAGGCCCACTGCCATGCTGCCTCTTTCCTTACCAGGGCTCTCCCTGCCTGTGCCCCATGCCCTCACTACAAGCCATGGTGGCACATGGGGCCAATGACTGTACCCTGGTATCTACGTGACACAAGTCCACAAAGCCATTGAGAGGTATTTGCCAGCCACACCTTTGCCAGCACGTTGATGGTGAGCAAGTGTTGAGGACAGTGAAGGAGGAAGCACAAGTGGCAGCAGCCAGAGTGGCATTTCCCTCCAGGTGGGCAGCACTTGCCCCACAAATATCGAGCAGCTGCAGGGTCCTGCTATCACCTGTGCAAACCTGCAGCTGCTTTGGGACAGAGCTGTGACAGCGACTGGAGCAAGGGCAAGTGCTGGCAAGCAGGGCAGTGCACAGGGAGAGCACACAGTGCTGCCACTGCCACTGGGACACACTGCTCTTGGTGACCAGCAAGCACAGAGGGCTGCAAGACAGCCCAAGACACTGCAGGCAGAGTGGGGTTTGCTCTGCACTTTTTTGGGGGCCTAGGATTAAAATACCTGGAGGGAGGATGGGGCAGGAGTCTGCAAGGTGGCACTACGACTAACACCTGTCCTGAGGCCCAGCTAAGACAGCCCCAGAGTTGTTATGGGACATGAGCAGGACACAGCAAGCAACCCTTGGGGTCCCACTCCTGACTGCCCCAGCCATATCCCTCCTTACCCAGTACCCCAGTGTTTAATGATGGCTGATGAACAGCCACAACTGCAGGAGGGCTCAGGCTCAACGGGTTCCCTGCAGCCCCAAGCAGCGCCCCCCCCCACCAGTGCCAGCCCCCCGCCACCACGTACCCACCTATGGGCAGGGGGTTGGGCTGCACCAGCCGCAGGAAGCCGTGTGCCATCGTCACCACCCCCGGCGTGCTGCTCCCCGGCGCCTCGGGGCCAGGGCCGTACGTGGGCTTCGAGATGTTCCCCAGCTCCATCACAGCAGCTCCTGTGGACACCTGGGCACCGAGAGGAGCTGTCGGTGTCGTCGGGGCACGGGACCACCCAGCCTGCCCTGCCTCCTGCCTCCGACCAGGAAATGCAGAGAGAAAAAAATCAGGCACCTGCCCGCTCCTGCCCGGAAGGAAAGAGCTGCGGGAGAGCACCGAGGAAGGATGGAGAGTCCTGGGAGCAGTGGGGTGGGAAGCCGGGCAGGAGGTGCCCACGAGGGACCGGGGGGCTGTGGGGATGAAGCGGATTCAGAGCACTCACCCCGTCCTCTAACACCTCTCTGCACCCACAGCTGCCGCAGGGTCCGGCCGCACCGTGCCAGCGCCCAGGTCTGTGGTTTGTTTAAGTTCCAGCGATGATTGCTGACAAGCTGTTTGCCGGGGCAGGCAGCGATGTCGGGATCGCCCCACCCTGCCCCTTACAGCTCTTGTGACCCGGCCATCTCGGGCCGCCTCTCTATACCGGGGTCAGGGTCAATATCGACCTGTCCCGACCCAGGCATCGGGAAGAAGCTCACTCCTCTTCCTCTGCTAAGCTCCCGTGCCCATGCTGGTTTCCTCCTGCCCCAGACCAGGAGCTGGGTGATTCCGAGGGCAGCCGTCCCGCCCGCTCCGCCCCACACCGTCTGCATCCCTTCGGGATGGGGTGCGTTGAACTGTTCACAGTTTCAACAGAAACCAGCTGTAGCCACAGAAGCAGGTTTTGCACCTAAAAACCTTCCGAAATGGGGCACTGCGGCAAACCCGACATTTTTCACACGCGTCCCGGTCCCCCCAAGCGGGGAACAGCCTCAGGGGCCCCCAAACAGCATTTTTTTCTCCAAGGCTGGGCGCCCGTTCGGCTCCATCCCATTCCCCTCAGAGCTTTCCCACGCCGCGTGGCTCCATCCCCCGCCCCGCCGCCGGAGCTCCGGGAGCCGCAACCGGGGGCAGGAACGGGGAGGGGCAGGGGCTCGCTCCCGGTTGTGCCGCGGACGCACCCGGTGGACGCGGGGCAGCTGCCCCGGGGGTCACGTCCCGGCGAGCGGCGGCGGGCGAAGCTCCCCAGCTCGGTACAGCTCGGCACGGCTCCGCACCGAGCCCGCGGCGCGGGCGGTCCCAGGAGGTGCGGGAAGGGCCGGACAGAGCCGCCCCTTCCGCCCCGGCCCCCGGGGTCTGTCCGGGGCGTGCAGCCGCGCCGGCCCCCTCCTCTGCCGAGGGGGAGCTCTCCGCCCCACCCCTTCCCGCTGTACCCTGGCACTCCTCCCCCACCCGGAGGGTACCCCTGATCCTGGCCCCAGCCTACCCTGACATCCTGAATCTGCCCCAGAGACCCCGCATGGGAGAGCCCGCCGCTCACAGGCCCGTGCCCAGGGCATGTTCCCTGCTTGCCTAAGAGAACCAACACTCGCCCCACACTGCCAGAGCCACTGTTGGTCCCTCCAGCAGCCCACCCTGCCACAGGCCCCTTGCCGGGAACCTGCTCCTGCTGCCCACCTTGCCCCTGTGCCAACCCTCAGCTGTGCCCTACACTCCCACCTCCTGCCCCCAGGGTAGCTGGAACCCACAGCATGGTCCCTGGCCCCTGCCCTGTGTCCCTGCATGGCTAACCATGGGCTTTTGGACAGGGACCAGCAGGGACTCTGGGAGAGCTGTTCCTGAATGACCTTTGCATGGTGGGCTCCCTGGCCCCTCCAGCACCCACGGCTTGTTCATTGCCACCTCCCAGTTACTGCTTAACTTTCCTCGGCACAAACAGGCATCACTGCACTCCGTGACCATAGGTGAAGGTGGCATGGGGAGGAGGGCAGCCCTGCTTCAGGTTTTCTTCCTGTTCTGGCCCATGCTGGGTGCCAAAGTGCCATGTGGGACCCTCTGGCACAGCACTGGCACTGGGGCAAGGCAGCAGAGACACAGATTCATCCCAACAAAAAAGGAGGGGAAAAGAAAGCAACAACTAGTGAGCTTCTCAACTGGAGCTGATATGGGGAAGGAGGTTTGGGGGCTTCCAGGTATCCTTGGGCTTTCCAGGTCAGACCTCAACCCCAAAGTGTTGCCTCAGGGCCCTCCAGCAGCTCTCGGGTGCATGTGCAGGATCCAGCCAGGCATATGCAGGATCCTGCACAGATGGCAGCTCTGCTCCTGCAGGGCATTACTCCCTTCCAGCCCGGGGCATCCCACTGAGCCTGCTAGAGCTTGGGGCACATCAGAACCATGGGTATTGCTGCCTCAGCTCTGGGTGTGACACTACAGACTCACCGGGGCCACACTGCCCTCACCTGCCCAGCCATGAGCTCCCACCACAGCACCTGTATCCTTCAGCCCCCCAGACCTTAGCCCTGTCACGGGAAGGGATAGCCTGGTGACATCCCCCACTGCAGATGTCAACCCAACCCCTGCCCCTACTCTGAAGATACAGGCCCATCCTGCCCATACCCCCTGTTGCATCAGCCCTGTTTTACAAGCCTGGTTTCCCCCATATCCCTAATAACACTGGCACAGGGCACCCCAGCTTCTGGAAGGACACTGGTGCAGTCCCCGTGGAGGCTGGCCCTCTGTTGGTCCCCTGTCCCTCCTCTGCCCCACCCCCAGGACACCTGCATGCTGCTGAACTGCTCTGGCCCTGTTCCCACAGCAGGACTGCACTGCCCCCGCTGCTCCCCAGGGAACGTGCCCATCACCTTGGTGTCCGGGCAGGCCTTAAGCTGCTTGTTTGCTCCGGCTTGCGGACTGGGCCATTTCCCAGCAACCCCACACCTTACCCTTGCTGAGATTTCTGCTTTCCATCGCATGGCAGGGAGCCAGCTGTGGCCTGCCTGGGAACCAGCAGGCAGAGACAGGCCAGCGTCATCCAGGGAGCACAGCGAGTCCTGTGTCTGCACAGCCTGCCGGGGCACCAGGGACATGAGGGGACCCCCCTCTCCCTTGCCTGTGTCAGCCGGGTCCCATATATACTCAGATATAAGTGATCAGGACAGCTTCAAACCGAAAAGTCATTTTATTGGTACCATACATGACTCATAAATGGCACAAACTATGGAGGGGAAGAAGGAAGAAAAAAAAAAAGGAAAAAAAAAAAAAGGAAGAAACAAAAAGGCATTACAGTGTGCCCGTGGCAGTGGGGGCTCTGCACCCTCCACAGCAGCCCTGCGGCACGGCGTGGAGAATCGTACCTTAATTGCAACACAGAGCCCCCCTCCCTGCCACACCGGGCTCCCACCCTGGGATCCCACCCCACCTGCAAAGGGGCTGTGGGGACCACCCTGCCTGGGGGTCTGAGGGGCCAAGCCCTCCACCTCCTCTCCCCATGGAGGGGCCCAGGAGCCAACACAGGCATCTATCTCTCCAGGGATCTTCAGCTTGAGACCAGGGCTGACTCAACGCTCTGTCTCCCTGCCCAAACACAGGGACAGCAGGAGAGGACACACAGGGCATCCCTCACCCCATCTCAGCAGCCTCCTGCAGTCTCAGCCATGAGTGGGCAAGGTATGGGGTGCTAGTAGCACACCTGCAGCAGCCAGAGCCCCCGAGGCACAGGCAGCCCCTCAGTGACACCTGCCAGCCCCAAGCCCCATGGGGCAGCGGGACATGGACTGCGGGATCCCCGGCAGGGAGATGGGGGGTGTCTGACAGAGAGAGTGGAGTGCACCCCTCCCAAACTTCAGGGCTGCTCTGCCTGCCCCAGGCTCCCTCACGCACGCAGACAGACACACAAACCTCTCGCACACACACTCTTACACACACGTACACCCCCACTAGGGCAGTCCCCCCTCAAGGCAGCACTTGCTGCAACCCCACCACGGGGCATGCCAGGGCGTTCCCACGGGCAGCCTGGACTCCCGTCTTCCCCCAAAACCCCACTCCAAGGCTGCTGGGGTGAACTGGTTAGTTACCAGAAACACCCTCCCCCGGCACCTCCCATCTTCTCCTTGGAAGAAGCCTTGGAAGGGATTATTTTTTTTCTCTTTTTTTTTTTTTTTTTTAAACCAAAAAAACCCCCCAAAAATTATTATTTTTCTCATCGTTTCCCCTAACATCAATGGAGGCACCTGCTCTAGTGATAACACATTGAAAGAACAGTATAGTACACACTGTCTACAGCGCGGAAATGTACAAGCACGAGGTACACGAACCCGAGGGGGGGAGCGGGGACAACAGCACACAAGATTTACATTGAGAAGGGAGGCGGGGGGCTGGCCCCCTCCGGCCTCTGGAGGGATTAGAAAGGAAGTCTGCAAAGTCTCTCCTTGGTTTGAAGCTCTCCGAACTGGATATAAAATGAGACTTCCAAGAGAAGAAGCCTGTACAAAAGTCAGGACAGGGTGAAAGGATTCAGGACAGGAGTGGGGAACGGGCAAGGGGTCTGAGGGGGTCTTTTCCCATTTTTTTTCTTTCTTTTTTTTAAACTTACAATTTAATAATATTATTTTTTTTTTCTTAAAAAAAGACAAAAGTAGGAGGTACCAGGAGCCAGGGGTTGCAAAGGGGCCCCAGGCAGACTCACGCAGGGTGGAGGGAAACACAGGGGCTGCAGGCAGGGAACAAGGGCACCGGCTGCTCCAGCAGAGCCGTGGGTCCTCTGTGCCCCTCCAGCCCCCCACCACGCACTTCCTATATACAAGTGTCCCCCCATGGCCGTGCTGTGCTCTCGCTCTGGGGAGCGAGGGGAAGGGGAGGGTGCAGGAGAGTGGGAAAATGCAACAGGGCGCTATCCTCAACACCATCCCAGCGCTGCAGGATCTGAACCTGGCCAGAGGAAGGTTCGTGGCAGAGCCCGAGGCACAGGGAAGGCTTTCCATCACTGCCCCTCCCAACCAGCCCCAGGTTGGACTAGGGATGTGCAACTCCACTGCAGGTGGCTGCTAAGCAAACACCAGCCACAGGACCCAGGGAGGAGGAAGGTCTCTGTGCAGTGCCAGACCCCAACACATGGCATCTGGTAACGCCAGCTGCTGCCAACACCTCCCCACTAAATCCCCCTACTCAGCAGGGAGGGGTTGGGCATAGGGCAGGGATGAGAAGCTCTCTGGGCAAGAAGCAGGAAAGAAGAGAGAAGGGGGAATAATGAAGCTACGGCCCCGGAAACCCACCCCTGCCCTGGGGTCCGTCGGGGAGGCAGGCGTGGGGGTGCGGGGAGGCGGCGGGGGTGACGGCTGGGGGCTGCCTGCCTGGCGTGCACCCCGGGCTGTGCACCCCATCATCCGTGCGGCGCTGATCCGCCCCCGGTGCCTCGCCGCTTCCCAGTCACTCTCATTGCAAATGTACAGGTAGATTGGTTGGGACTGAGTCCACGGGGTGGCGGGGGGGCCGTTACTGCGACGCCTGCGACGTGGGGTTCTCTGACTTGCTCTCCTGGCTGGAGGGTGGTTTGCTGTTCCAGGGGCTGTTGGCCCCCAGTGCCGGTGAGTTGTTGAAGCTGTCCTCGTCGTCGATGCCGTTGGCGGCGTCAAACTGCGTGTTCTCCAGCCGGGTGATGAGCCGCTCGTCCTCGTCCCCAAACTCCCCCCCCATCAGCGTGGGCTCGCCTACCACCATCACATCCTGAAAGGGGAGACGGTCCCGAAACATAATCGAGGTGGGGGGAGCCTGGGCCACTAAACCCCCCCTCATCAGTGCAGCCCCTTTCCCCACCTGTAGGGCCACTTCCTCATCTCCACTGCAGAACCCAAGCTTGCGTACTGAGTGGGGCAAACACATCCTCACTCCCTTGCAGGAGAGCAGAGGGACTCAGGGAAGGCAGCTGGGACACTCCTTCCTTCTTTTCCCCATCACATGGGAAAACTGGGGTGGCTCAGATAGGCAGTCACTAGGGATCTCCCCCTAGCAGCTCCCAGGGGCAGAGAACCCTTCCCTCCACCCCAGAGGAGGAAGAGAGAATGGAAACGGGATGCTTACAGGTACCTGACTGGACAGGGCAAAGGTGCTGGCTGGGCTCTTCTTCTTGCTGTTGCTGTTGTTGGTGTTTCCCCCACCAGAGCTCATGGTGCTGCCCCCCGACATCTTCCTTTTCCGGCGCTTGCTGGGCTGCTGCCGTGCTGGCTCCGCTGGTGGAGGATGGAGTCATACATGGTCAGTCCCAACAAGAGGAAGTTGGTGCCCCCCAGCCCTTTCGTGCAAACCCTACTTCTTCAAGGACCACATTCCCCTTCCAGACTGCATCATCACCTCCACAGTTCTCCCAGACCAGAGGACAGGAGAGGGGGCAGAAACATTTCCATCCCATCTTTGCTTTCCACAAGCAGCCAGCAGCCCCCAGGCAGGGAGCACTGGCTGTCTGCAGCCCTGCTCTGCCCCACTGGGAAGGCAGACCAGCATAGAAGGAAGCCAAATGCCTGGTTCACCACCCCCCAGCCTTATGAAACGAGGCCAAGAACAGCTCTGGGGCTGGGAGAAGCTTGTGCAGAGGGCAGGGCCTGAGCAGGCAGCCCCAGAGATCCCCAGGCAGCACAGCAGGCAGTGTGAGACTCACCGGGCGGAGCAACCATCCGCTGCCACTTCTGGAAGAGGCAAGTCTTGAGGCAGTCCCGGGGACTGAGGCTGTAGGTCTTGTGCCGTGACATGAGCTCCTGCATTGGTTCTAGGATTACACAGAGCTGCAGGGAGCAGACAGACTCTGGGTTAGATTGCAATGCTGAGCCCCAGCAATATGGAGACCCCACAATCCTAACCCTAACACCTCTACAGGCAGGCATCTGTGCTGCAACGACCCAAGCCATGCTGTGAGCTTGTGGGATTCGGCAGACCCACTGCTCCACAGCTCTCTACAGACCCTCTCTACAGATCCCAGAGAGACAGCTGGCCCAGCAGCCTACCCACACCCCAGGGCAGCCAGGCATCAGGCAGCTGAGAGCACAACCAGAGCATGAGCAACCCTCATGGTTGCAAAGCCCTAACCCTCCTCTTCTCCCACACTTACTCGGAGGTAGTTGAGTGTGGAGTTTGAGAGCCCACAGCGTGTGATGTTCTTGGATAACTGGTCCAGCATCTGGGGATCCTGTGCCTAGGAGAGAGAGGGAGGGACGGCTCAGCTGCATCCAGGCTGGGAATAGCCCTCCTGTGCCCCGGCCTGCGATGTGGGACTGGGTTGAGGTCCCCCAACCTGCACAGCGACCTGAAGAGCTCAGGAGCCCTGTATCATTCATGCCCAGGGAACCTCCTGGAGCTGTACTCACATGCATGGCAAGGATGCTGCGGGGAATGAGTTCTCGATGCTGGCGAATGCTGAAATGCCACGTCTTTATCCTCATCATGTCATCAAACATGAACTCCAGGTAGAGCCGCCCCTCCACACACACCTGGACAGGGCACAGGGTCAGGCACAGGCTGCTCCAGCTTCCCCCACCCGAGATCCCCTGGGAACCCAATGCTGCACACAGGAACACTCTCACAGTGGCTTGCTTCTGCCTCTTGGGAGACTCAGCAGAAGCCATACCCACAAGCCCAAAATGCACATCCCCGTGGGACTGTAGCCACCAAGAGGGCACAAAAAAACCAAGGCAGGAAGGGCAGCAGAAGCTACAGGTGCAGGCAGTACCTGGGTGAACATGGGCTTGCCATGCTGGGTGACCATGGTGCACTGGTCACAGTCCAGCGAGACAAAGTTGTTGTGGAAGGACTCCTTGGGGTGCTTGAGCACGTAGTAGAGCTCTGTGGCCCCCCCTTCAAAGATGCTGCGGAAGTAACGGGGAATCAGAGTCCGGCCAATCGCTGCAGCAGGAGGAGGAAAATAAGGTCAGTAAACCCGGCTCATCCTGATGTTCCTTGGAACGTACATGAAGAGGTCCCCCCACACCTTCTAGCTGGAAACAGCTGAGCTCTGACAGTCTACCCACATCCCCCTGAGCACACAACTGTCTTCTGCTGAAGGGCGATACTCTTTGGAAGGAGGATTGAAGCTGGTACTCACTGTATCTCTTTGGTCCATCCTCCAAGCAGAAAGTGATTGTTAACATGGCATCATCCTCGAAGAACTCTGTGGTGAAGGCGTCCCACCACAGATTGTCACATTCCTGGGGATGGCAGAGAGATACTAAGTTACAGAGAGGAGAGACAGTCAGACAGAGAGACACTGGCTTCCACCCATAGCAGCCATGTGCTCAACCCAGAGCTGAGTGCTTGGAGATGGGGGTGATAAGCCCTGTCCCATGGCAATATGTGGGAGAAGGTGGTGGGGGCCCCCACTGCCAAAATACTGCCTTGGCCAACTCTTGCTCTCTCAGCTCCGTACCTCTGTCCAGTTCTGCAGCCGCTTGTTGAGCTCAAATATCCTGTAGTCAGTCTGGTTCCCGTACGGCGTGTGCCTCCTGCCCAGAGAGCACAGCAAGCCATCAGAGGGGAAGGCAGACACAGGGTGTAGAGGAGTACTGAGCCCACAGTGGGAACACATACAGCCCCTCCAGGGCTGGCAGAGTCAGCAATCCTCCCACAAGCTCCAGCCAGCCAGCATGCTGGCCCTGCTGAAGCAGCCCCACCACAGGCACAAGCTACCCCACAAGCAGGGTCCACACCAGCCCCCCCACGCTTACCCGATTCCAGGCTCCAGGTACGTCGGTGGGTACATAGGAGTAGGTCTAGCAGTGGAAAGAGATGTAGGTATGTCAGTGCTAGCAGGGATCTCCCTGCTCACCACAGCTGCTCCTTCCCTGGCTACACCAGGCATTCCTGCTCATTGGGGGTGAGACCCTCCCCACAGTGCAGACTGTACCCTGGCTGCCAATATCTGACAGCCCCATGGGGTGACCTGTAGCCCAAAACTAGGCTCTGATCCCATACTATTGGCTGCTCTGCCCCTGGGACCCAGCCAACTGCTCCTTGGGGACATACCCAGCTCCTCTGCAGCAGTGACTGGTGCCAGGCAGGACAGACTCCTGCTGTATTGGCAGGAGCTGGGAGTGCTCCCTGTCATCCAAGGGGCTTGGTCAGGCAAAGGGCTTGGCCTGACAGAGCTCAGGATCTGGGGGCTTCCTTCATTCCGAACATCACTCATTCTCAACCCACTATCACCTGTGCCTGCTCCAATTCCCTCTTGGCTCTTGTGCTAACTGAACTCCATGCCCTGCAGTCTCTGCTGCTGGAAAGCATAACAGAGACCCTGGGGTGCAAAACGCAGAATGTCCTCAACATTGCAAATCCCTCCCTGGGCCCGAGCTCACCCCACATCTCGATCCAGCATGGTGCCTGGGTGGAAGGGGGGGAAGGCGTTGCCGTTCGGGGGCTCCTTTGGCGAGTACAGCTTGAATGACTTAGAGGAACAGCCTGGAGAGAGAGAGAGGGGACACAGGTCAGTCAGGGGCACCCTGCGAGAGACACCCTGCTGCTGCTGCTGCGAGGAGGAGGAGGAAGGATGCAGGATCAATCAAGCCTCCATCAGCACAGCCCCATCCCTCCTCTGCTTCCCCCCTGATGTAAGCCTACTCCCTGCATCCCACACACAGCTCCAGGCCTCCCCTGTGCAGGATGGATCTCACAGGGTCAAGGCTGAGCTCTCAGGATCAGCAGCCAGAGGGGCCCAACCCCATCCCAAGGGTTTCTCGCTGGTATCCAAAGTTTGTCAGTTCTCAGCTGGATGGGATCTGGGGATGTGCCCGAGGGTGACAGTCCAGCTGGTGAGCCTGAAGAGGGGCTGGCTGGGCCCTAGCCCTCCCTCCCGCACTGTTCCTAATCCCACCAACCGACCCGGGAATCACACAGGATCTTTTCGCTGACCTTTCTATCGTCATGGTGACGGGTGAATAATCGCCCGGAGGGATGGATAGCGGGTCCCCAGGCAGCCACCATCTGCTGCTCAGGCAGGCCAGTGGCCACCCGGATCCAGGCGGACAGAGAGATCCCACACACCAACATGATCAAACTACTCCAAAGCCTCACTGCCCAACACAGCGCCAGAGCAAAGGACAAGGAGCCCATACATGGGGTATGATGGGGTCTGTGGTGTGGTGCATGATGTGTGAAACCAGCACACATCCTGAAAGCAAGCTGGGGGCCCCCAGACCTGCCAACAGAAGGCATTAGGGATGCCGTGCAAAGCCAACCTCCTCCAGGCTCCTTAGGGACAGCCAGGGGCTCCCACACTCACCAGCCCACTCCCACCACAAGGGCAGGCGCCGGGAGCAGTGGCTGCCAGCACCGCTCCCGAGCCCCGCGGGAGCCCCGGCACACCCCGCGGCTGGCAGGACCCGGCACGCTGCGCCAGGATGCTGCCGAGGCACGCGGCTCCCTCCCGGCAGGCAGGCAGGCAGGCAGACGAGCTGACCTGGATGGGGCGCAGCAGTGGGCGAGCTGCCAGGCAGCTCCGGCTCCACCGGCTCAGCCGGCCCTGCCGCGCACAGACACGTCTCCCTCCGTCCCGCCGCAG
The DNA here is from genome assembly GCA_013400775.1 of Chaetops frenatus. Lineage (NCBI taxonomy): Eukaryota > Metazoa > Chordata > Aves > Passeriformes > Picathartidae > Chaetops > Chaetops frenatus. The sequence continues at coordinate 189,105 of VZTR01032171.1, forward strand.
GCGGGGGCCCCGGAGCCGGCCGTGCCGGGCTGCCGCTGCAGCCGGGGCCAAGGCGGGATCCCCATCGGCTGCCCGCCCGCACACAGCCCTGGGACGGGCACTTCCCAACGCCCACGAACTGCCAGGATTGCCCCCCGGTATGGCAGAAAGCAAACCCAGCAGCGGAGGGAAGCGTCCCAGAGGCGCCAGACACACCACTGCCCTTCTGGGCTCCACTCCACGGCCAGGCTGTGCAGAAGGGTGCGGGGGCAGCATCGGAACAGCAGCTCGACCATGATGGATACGGGGGGGAGCAAAAAGCAGCAGGCTTAAGGAAAGCAGTGTCACCAGCACAGGGACCCAAGATATCCAGCTTGTTGCAACAAAGGGCTCATTAGCCAACAGAGGTGAATGACCAAGGCATCACCTTCACCCCTGCCAAGCCACCTGGGACTCCAAGTCAGCAGTCGCAGCTCAGCAAGTTCTGGTCAAAAATAGAGGGGGTCACCTCCCGAGCATTAAATCCAACTTGCAACAGGGGAAATATGTGCTTTACTTCTTTATTTTCTTTTCACCACGTTTCCCGATGTGAGCAGCTGAACCCAGCCTCTCTCCAGCACGCACCAAGATCTACCAGCCCTGTGGGGCTGGAGCCAGCCCAGCCACTCAGCCGTGGCTCGCTGTTCCCACTCCTGCCCGCCTGCAGTGAGGATAAGTGGGACATGGCACAATTACTCATATGGCTGCTAACAATGTCAGGCCCTTGCTCTTACTGAATGTTTTCATAGATTAAAAAAAAAAAAAAAAATAGGGAGTTTGGTGCTAGTCAGTTGCTGCTGCAGAGGAATTTTTGCTTTCTGCTTTATCCACATCAACTTGTACCTAACAGAAATAATAATTCAGCCCAAACTGTACTAGAAACACAGCATTTCTATTTCCTCCATTCTGCTGTTATACAACATGACACTGACGCATGTTCAGTGCATAGGAAACTTCCCAAAACTCCTAACTTCTGTTGAAAACAAACTGATTGATTAGGCAGAGACAGCAGTGGCTGGAGCACTGCTTGCTTCTGTTCATCATGTCCTTAAGGGCAGAAAAAAATCGGATCCAGCAGGTCTCATCCTTTAATTTTTTTGTTTTTATTCACTGATGAGACATGGGAAGACTCAATTCCCAAGGCTTCTTGCTGTCCTCAGTACCCATCTTGTTTCTCAGGATGCAGGAAGGTCTCCTGGGGTGGTGAGGCCGGGGAGACACACCACTCTCCATCCATTGTGCTTCTCATGCTCTTCACTAGCTCCCTGCTGCTGGAGGTGGAACAGTAGATGAGCCAGGCCATCACTCCTACCCAAGCCTCCATTTCCATCCTGGGCGTTTCCCAGCAGGTTAATATGGACACGCCCTGCTTTTGGAGTTCTACTGAGTGACCTATGTCAGAATCTAGAGGAGTGAAGAGGAACCTGTTATGTGACCTCAGCAAGACTGGCATCCTGATCAAGCATTATTTTTAATGCAGCGTAAAATATGTCACTGGATTCAGTGGTTTGAAATAACACTAACAACAGCCTTAGGATTTGATACAAGCTGTCCAAATTCTACATTCACTGTAGACACACTACACACACTACATGAAATAACACAATTACTTTACAGCAGCAGGAAAACCAACTTTTACTCACACGTATGTCATGGTGTCTGTTCTAGGACATCCCTCCACCACCACCTCTCTCCTTCACACTTCCCCAGCTGCCTGCAAGCCTTGTCCAGCCAGGTGCAGTGACACAGACCTGCAGGATGTGGTCCTTCCCAAGCCAAGCTCAGCGCTTAGCCCTAGCTCGTGTTTCTGCATGCCCCTGCTCTGCCTCCTGCTTTGAGAACAGCATCTGGACAGGCTTCATGATCCAGGCAGGCTTGGTGCAAACAGGGATCCTGCGTGGTAGCTGAGTACACAATGCCCCTGTGGAACGTGAAGCAACAGGAGATGCTTCCTGTGGCCACTCACGGGTGCTGGCCTAGAGACACAAAAACATTCAGCAAGGGAAAAAATCAGGCTTAGGCTGCAGCTGGTGAGCTACCAGCCCAGGCAGGTCTGGCCAAACAGAGCAGTGCTCGAGGCCAGGTGGGCAGCCCCATGGCTCCTCCTCAGCGTGGAGGCACGGGAGAAGGGAGCCCCATGAAGGGATCTCACAGCTCAGCATCCTCGGCCAAGGCCAGGTCCACAGACCTGCTGCAAAAGCGTGGGCAAGTAAACAGGTCCAGGTGGGCGGGCGCCCAGGAACAGAAGGCAAGTGCTGTGCCCATGACTCCTGTACAGCCCAGCACTGCCCAACCCTCCACAGGCCTTCTCTGCTGTCCCTGCTTGCGAGCTATCAGCCCTATGGGGAAAGCTCTTCTCATGCACAGTCTGGTAGATTTGCTGGAGCAGGAATTATTCACATCGTATCCAAGCTCACAGAGCTGGGGAACATCAGATTTCCCAAGGCACTAAAAGCATGGTGGACACCTCACAGAGCCAACACAGACAGGAGATAGCAGGACACTGTGAACTGAGACCAGCACCGTGGAGCTGCCTGCCTGGGCACTGGATGTGGAAAGCAGGGAGAAAAGCCCCTGCCAGACTCCCATAACTTCAGTTCACCATCAAAGAGCAAAGAACTGCTGAGGACAAAGGCAAAGCAGCATTTTGCTCTTCCTATACCTGTGGCCGCTGGCAGGAATTGGTGCCCCCCTATCAGACAGGACCCATCTCTGTCTGGGCAGCCAGTGTGCTCTCCGTGCAAGCAGCAATGCTCAGCAACAAGGCAGAGGCTAAAAGTATAAATGATAAAAATAAATGAAGAAGCGGGGCTTGAAAGGGGCCACAATGTTACAGCTCAGCTGGGGAGCGTCCTGCTCCTCCCAGCAGCCTGGGAGGAAGAGAGGCCAGCCTTCGCTAAAGGCAGCCAGTGCTTCCCGGCATGCCTCCTGCCTGCTTCCTGGCTGCCTAACGAGGCTTTAAAGTGTAAATAGCGGCATTGTTTCGCACGGCTGCCTCGATGGGGTGTGGGAGCCCTGATAGCGGGAAGAAATACATCTTCCCAGGCCAGTCCCGCTGGCATGAGGGTGCTATCTGGGACTGGGTGCAGGGCAGCGTCTCAGATAATTCACGTGGTTTTGCCCGGTGATAGTGCCTGGTGTCCAGGAAGTTGGCAGGGATGGGAGTCAAACACGAAGTATTCAGAGTGACTGGGACAGGCATGTGTGATTGTGACTGGAGCAGTCCATGGTGTGCCCCCACAGGCCTGCCTTCACCTCTTCTTTCTCACTTTCTTTGGAATAGAGGGGATGGAGAGAGGCCAGTTGCAAACCCCGAAGCTGTTGTTAAATGCACAGGAACCCAGACGGAACCCACCAAGACATGGCCTGAAACATTATAAGCAACAATAGCAACTGGCAGAAACCCTGTTTGCTTTAAAAATGCAGAACTGATGAAGCTGAAGCTCCCACGAGGCTGGGCTCTCCAGGGAAGAGGAGACAGCACTTTTGGAGGAAACCATGTGCCATAGACTCAGCGGCATGCAGAGGCTGATCCCAGCCAGGACACCACCTGGCCCTGACCTGTCCGAAGCCAAAACCCGCATCACTGCCTGCCCTGCTGCGTGCAGGGATTACCCTCTCACTTTCCCCAAGCTGCACATCCAAGCCATCCACAGAGCTTATCTGGACCACAAGCTGCCTCCCTGCCCACACCACACCACACCACGTGGCTGCCCATGGTGTCCCAGCCCCAGGTCACATCCTGCAATATTAGTGCAAAAGTCCCCCACAGCAGCACACAAAGCATCTGAACCCAAGGGTGCTCTTCTCTGCAGAACAGGTCACAAATTTAGGGGGACAGCCAGAGAAGGGATAATTGCCTGCAGCTAATTATTACAAAGTGACAATCTTGATGTAGGCTGCAAAGCAGTGCTATCTGAAAGCACCAGGTGAGGAGAACTTGGCCGGGATGTGGATTTACAGGTCAGGGTTCAGCGTAGTCCACAGCCCCAGCTCTGCCAGGGTCCAGGGTCTCCCAGGAAGTCACCCTGTGGAGCTGGACATTTGGCTGGGGCCCCAGGGAACTGCACTGCCCTGCAGTACCTAGGGACAGCAAGAGTCTCCCCTTTCCCACTTTGTTCCTCAGATGATTCAGACATGTAGATGGGGAATTCTCCAGGAGGGAAAAAGGGAGAAAAGCACACCCTGCCAATTGCAAAACAGCCAGAAAATTGAATCACGTCCAAGGCTGCAAGCCCCAGATGCAATCCCACAGATAACCCAGTTTCAGCTCCACTACTATCAACTTACCACGAGGCAGTCATTTCCTGCAACTCTCAGGGAAATATCCCACTGTCCCTAATTACTCCTTTCAGTTCACTGTCTCAAAGATGATCCATAATCAAATGCTGCCGGTTTCGGCCTCAGGAATGCACCTTTCACATTTTCAGACACTTTCCCTCTCTCCCAGACCCCTTCACTCTGGGGCCCTGCCACCCTGCAGCTCAGACCAGGCTCACATCCCTCCTGCAGCACTCACCAGTGCAGCAATGGCAAACAAATGAACAATGTCGTGTGGAAGCCATGGGGCTGGAAAAAAATCCCTGTCAACATACCTAAAATAAAAGCCTCCTGACAAACTAGGATTTTCATCATCAAAGGTTTTCTAGGCTCTGCAGCAACACAGAAAAATTCAGTCATAGCTGACCATGCCGATGGCCCTGCAGAACATCCCTGCTCACAGCTACTTGCCTGCCACGCACACGGTGGAGCAAAACTACACAGCTCTGCATAGTATTGTGGGGTTGTTGCTCAGGGCAGCCCTCCACAGGGACAAGATCTGCCCAGGAGAGCTGGAGCCGAGAGCCACCGTGCAGGGAAGTGGTGGCAAGAGCCTGAGGTCTGTCCTTACGCTGACAGAGGGAGATCCACGGTGATCCCCCATGCCGGCAGGACCCCCAGTGCCGCTGCCTCGGAGCGCAGCGGGCTGTCAGCCCCCACGTGGCGCATGGAGATTTGCGATCCCGGGATGCAACGCTCCCCCTCGCTCCCCGCCGCGGCCAGCGGCGCCGAGAGCTGCACGCTGGGACGCGTAGTCTCCGGAGACAGCGGCCCCGCCGCCGCCGGCCGCCTTGCTCCATGTTGCCTCCTAGGTGGAGCCCCGCAGCCCTGGCTGCCGGCCAGACGCCCGCTGCGGAGGGGGGAAAAAGCTGGGTAACCCCCGCCGCGAGGATCCAGCTGGCCTCGCTGGGGCAGCATGCGCCCGGGGGCAAACCGTGACGCTGGCGTGCAGCGCCTGCCACAAGGGTGTCTGGGCCACTCACAGATGCCCATGGAGAGGAGGGACAGTGCGAGCGTAGCGGGAACCTACTTAGCGGAGTTTACAAAGCATCTCCAGCGTTTCTTCGAGCTACCAGGTAAAGCCTCTGCCTTCCTGCTCAGGCAGAACTCTCTTCTCAGTGCTTGGTTAAGAGACAACATGGGAGCGGCTGAACGAGGGACAAGCAGGCTGCCGGCAGCACTGGGGACAGAGCAAATGCAGTGGTTGCTGGATTTGCACCACTGCACTGGCAGCAGGTGCTGCCACTAAAGTCAGGCCTTTGGGCAACCAGTGCAGGATGGGGCCAAAACCCCAGGAATCAACAGGACAAGGTATGGTCAAGCACACCTCTCTGGTGCTCCTGAAGGCACGAGGAAGCCAGCCCCAGGGAAACCCTCTTACCCCAGCATCCCTGGTTACAACTCCACGCGGAAAAACAGCAACCCACACGGCAGCAAACCTTATTGCGGCAAGCGTCACAATTCAAACACACACACACGGAGCAAACAACAGCAGAAGCACTCTGTCCCCAGATCACTCAGAGGATGGGAGGTTTCCAAGGGAGAGGACTAGGAGAAGCGCTATCCTGCTCTGCCACCACACAGGACGTGATGTTCATATTGTTAATGCAGATGTCAAGCTCACGTCAGTGCAGAGCTGTAAGCACATGAAAGGGAGCATGCTGAGAGAGACCACTCTGGGCCAAGCACTGCTGCCACCCTGCCAGTCACGGGGCAGAGAAAGAGTCTTGGGGCTGGACTGGTCCATGCCATCCTGTGCTTCTGCATCCTGAGGGGTGGGCAAGCTCAGGGCCACCAGCTATCACTGCTCTCAGAAAAGCAGCTGAAAGAGGCTCCAGCTCCCCCAGCCTGGGACACCTTTGCTTCAACTGAACTTCTGTGGCTTTTCACTGCCCTTTTCCTATTTTACATGGATTGTGACCTGCTCCTGGTGAGGAAAAACGTCAGCAAATGAAAGCAAAACCTTTGTGTCACCAAACCTTCTAGCACCAGCCTGTCCCCCTGGGATCACAAGTTTTCCTCTTTGAAGCAACACAACTTATGTACCATTCTGTTCAGCACTTCTCAGTCTTTAACGCGTGCTCAGATCACCAACCTGGGATTTCTACAGCATCAGGCGTGGAAGACCACATTCAGTTCTACTTCAGTGAAAACCGTAATTCCCTCACAATGAGAACTCCAAAACCTAAAGCTTTAAAGGAGCAAGGACACTGATATTTATCCATATTTGCAACAGAAGCAGTAAGAGCTAATACCTGACCAGCACTGGAGGAGTCACTGCAAAACTGCTCAGACGAGGTGCTATCAAAAGCATGTGGAGAACAACTGGGAAGACCCTGGTAAGGGGTCTTTGCTCTCACACCTGCCTGGCTCAGCCTCAAGCAGGCTCAGACCCTCCTGGTGAAAAGAAAGCAGGTGAGGGTTTGCAGTGTGAGGTAAGTACATTCTGTGTGCCCCTAGAAGGTGACTCCCTGTCAATACCCCACAGCCTTGGAACTCTTTGCTCACACCTCACCCTGGGAGTGGCTGACACCTCTGGTTTTGGCTCCTGCTGCGGCACTGGCTTTGGCTAGGGATGGCAGCTGCTCAGCAGGTTCCTGCCACGGTGCCTGGCTTCTGCCAGCTAAGGCTACAGGAATGGGATTGGGGGCTGCCCAAGCCAAGAGAGCCCCAGGAGTGCTTATCACCCATCCCGAGCAGGCAGGCTGGCAGGGACTGCTAAACCAGCCACCTGAGATCAGGGGAGCCTTCCACAGCAGGTTCCGCCAAAGGAGCTCCAGGAAAACAGCCACCAAGCTAAGACACCCCTCCACAGCTCTAGCATGCATGCTGACTCCTAAACTGGAGCTGCTGAGTCTTCCCCGCTCCCGAGGATGCTGCGCTCACCCCTCAGCTTGGTCCTCACTTCTGGCTGGCCCAGGTCAAGCTGGTGCTTTGTCTGCCAGGGAGGATGAGCCCCCTGTGCCCATGGCCCCCTGAACCTGGACACCTGGCAAGGCAGCTTCTGAGAGAAGATGTGTGGCCCTCAAGTGTTTGCACTCCTTGGACCTTTTATTCCTTTTAAGGCACCCGTGGGAGGCTGGCGGGACCCTTTGAGCTGCAAGCAAGGATGAAGTTGCAGCAAGCAGTGAGGTGCGGCGGGTGAGCAGCCCCAAGAGCCGGGCACTGGCCCTGTAAACCCCGTGACAGCGCACGCAGGGGGACTGAGAGGGCGTGGGGCAGCTGTCAAGGGGCTTCGGCAGGGGAAGGAACCAGGAGAAGAACAAAGGGAGCTGCGGGCTGGGATGGAGCAGGGCACAGCAGGGCATGGGGGCTGCTGGCAGCACCCCACCGTACGGGTGCCGCTCCAAAAGCCAATACATGGTGGAAAGAAAGGGGAGCCAGGGGAGGCGGGGGGGAGCCACAGGCAGGGAGGGAGAGGACACACACGGGAGCTGGAGGGGAACGAACGAGCTGAGGGGCCAGGGATGCACTGAGCAGCTGGGGAGGGATGAGGACAGAACTGGGTAAGGATGGAGCGGAGAGC